>JAQZBX010004433.1:0-60349 GCA_029593785.1 Cabassous unicinctus | reverse complement strand
TTTTTTTTTTTTTTCTTTTTGCCTAAGTTCTCGAGCAAGTACTTCTAACACAATGTTAAATAGAATTGGTGAAAGTGTACATCCTTGTCTTGTTCCTGATCTTAGAGGGAAAGCTTTTAGGATTTCACCAATGAATATGATGTTAGCTGTGGGTTTTTCATATATACCCTTTTTCATGTTGAGGAAGTTTCCTTCTATTCCTATCTTTTGTAGTGTTTTTTCAGGAAAGGGTGCTGTATTTTGTCAAATGCTTTTCTGCATCTATAGAGATGGTCATGTGGTTTTTTCTTTCAATCTATTTTTGTGGTGAATTACATTGATTGATTTTTATATGTTGAACCGTCCTTGCATACCAGGGATGAAACCCACTTGGTCATGGTGTATAATTCGTTTGATGTGTTGTTGAATATGATTAACAAGTATTTTGTTGAGGATTTTAGCATCTAGGTTCATTAGAGAGATTTGTCTATAGTTTTCCTTTCTTGTGGCGTCTTTGGTTGGCTTAAGTATTCAGATGATGTTGGCATCATAGAATGAGTTAGGCAATGTTCTCTCCACTACTATTTTTTAGAAGAATTTAAGCAGGATTGGTGTTAGTTGTTTTCTGGAATGTTTGGTAAAATTCACCTGTGAAGCCATCTGGTCCTGGGCTCTTCTTAGTTGGGAGGTTTTTGATGACTAATTCTATCTCGTTAATTGTGATTGGTCTGTTGAGTTCATCAATTTCTTCTTTCAAAAATGTAGGCTGCTTGTGTGGTTCTAGGTATTTGTCCATTTCCTCTAAATTATCCATCTTGTTGGCATATAATTTTTCAAAGCATCCTCTTATGATACTCTTTATTCCTGGGGGTCAGTGGTGATATCCCCTTCCTCATTTCTTATTTTATGTATTTATATCTTCTTTCTTTTTTTCTTTGTTAGGAATGGGAAACACAACAAACTAGAAACAAGACAGCAGCAACTCGTTTAAAAAGAGAAAGAGTAAAGAAAAAAAAAAGATAAAAATAATAAACAGGGAAAAACAGTCTCCTCTCTTAGACCCCTAAGGATCTTCTTAGTCTGCTGGAGTTCATCAATCTATCACCCTGCAGCCTGCCCTTTGCAGGTTTTGAACCAGGTTTTAGTGAGTAAAGTAAGGAAAATAAAAAAAAGGAAACTTTTTTTTTTTTTTTTTAATAGGATCTCCAAGAAAAGCTTTTGCAAAGAGAATGTCTATATGTTCTCTGTCATAAAGTTTCAGCTGGATACCTGATAACATGGCAGATCACTTTTCTAAGAAGAGCCGAGAATAGAACCAGGGACCTCATATATCCTAGGTAGGAATTCTTCCACTGAGTTAATCTGTTCCTTAGATTAACTTGCCTTTCAGAAGGCTATCCATCCCTTTTCCATTGGGCAGGTTAGATTCCCTACAGTCCACGGGAGTCCTACTGATCAGCCGCCTGTCTCTGCCCCCTCTGTGACATAGGTCCTCTCTTTAACTAGGTGGCTAGGTATGACAGCCTGCCTGAGGAGACCCCCTTCCCCTCTCCCTGTTGAGTCGGGGGTCCCTTCTGATATTCAAGGGGGACCCAGCTGAGTACACTCACTGCAAAGAAACCACTCTCCACAGTCCCAGTCCCCTCTTCCTCCCAGGGAATCTGCCATCACAGTCCATTTGGAGAAGGGAGCTAGTGGCTTCACCTACGCTATCGGCGCTGAGGGTGGGGTGTATGTGCCACTTTCAGCCACAGGGGCACGTGACCCACGATTTTCCCCTGGCTTCCCTATCTGACTAGATGACTCAGAATACCTTCCTGTTCAATATATATCCAAAGGAGCTGGCCGGGAGGAAGACGTCCACTCTCCTCTCAGATACAATTCACCAGGAGTTTTACCCTCGCTTAATATCTAAGAGGTGTGGCAGGGGAGCCCTTCCCGGCAGCCTGGGTGTCTAATAAATCACAGCCTGTTGTTTCAGCTTCTTTGTCTCCCCTGGGAGCCATGAAGCAATGTCCCAGTCCTCTACCCCAAAGTACATACCCAAGGCAGCCTCTGGCCCACTCTTCATTGTTTTAGCAAGAGCTGTGCCCTTTCTTCCTAACCTGTTGGCCATGTTCCCACAATCCCTGTGTCTTCTTAATATCTTTAATCTCTGTAGCCATCTCATTGAATTTATTAAGGAGATTTGTTTGAACATCTATAACTAGTTGTCTCAATTCCTTTATGTCACCTGGAGGCTTTTCTTGTTCCTTTAACTGGACCATATCTTCCTGTTTCTTGGTATGGATTGTAGTTTTTTGTTGGTGTCTGGCATCTGGCTTACTAGATGTATTTATTCTGGGTGCAATTTCTCTCTTTAGTTTAGGGCTTTCTTGTTCTTTCTCCCTCACTGGTTGTGTAGTAGGAACTGAGGATGTAGATGGTGCTGTAAGCTGTGGAGGCTCAAGCTGCCCGTGTTGCCCCAGGGACTAATGAAGCTTCTCCCATCTTTCTCCTTTGCCAAGGGTAGGGCCAGAGCCACATCCAGGTGTAATAATCCAAGTCATGCAGACAAAGACCATCTGTAGTTGCCTGGAGAGACTGATGAAGCTTCATGCCCCTTCCTCCCCCGCCTGGGGCAGGGATGGAGCTGCAGGTGTGGGCAGCAATCTATGTCGTGCAGGTCCAAAATTACCACAGTTGCCCAGGTAGGCTTCCGACTATTCAGTCTGTGCCAGCCTAATGTATGTGCAGTTACCCGGAGAGGCTGGTGCAGGTCCTGCCAGCTTCCTCCCTGCCAGAGGTGGGGCTGAAGCCTAGGCTAGGGCTGCAGTCCAATTTGGGTAGAAAGCAGCAGGTCCCTACCAGCACTGATTTTCAATCAACCCTGCTTCCCCTCATGCTGGGGGCAGAGCCAAAATGGTGGCTGCTGGCCTCTTTCTGACTTGGATAGGTTCAAACTTTAGCTGTTCCTAGGATTATACGTTAGCCCACCAAATTTATTAATCAGTAGTGAAAGTTGGTGGCCAACCATCTCTTCCTCCCTGTTTTTTGGAAAATGGAGCTTCCAATTCCAGCCATGGAATAGCTCCCGAAGAGGCTTGTGCCACCAGTGGAGGATGGGCACCTGCCTCCATGGTGTGGAGTCCTCTACTCATGAATTTTCTCTGCAGATGCCCAGTCTCCTCCTTCCATTCTTTCAAGGATGTTGCCAGATGCTCTTCTGGTCTCTGGAGGCCCCCACAAGGTGCTTTAGATAGCTCTGAGTGATTACTAACTGCCCTGTAGTATGAGCTTATTTTGGAGCTCCTTACTCTGCCACCATCTTGTTGGTTGTTGATTCAGTTACTTTAAAGACTCTTTGGAAATTAATGTCTGTACACAGTGAGAACATTTCATTAATGATGGAAATAGTTAACAATTAAGGACCCTGCTATGTGCTAAACACTTTACTGAGTACTTTCCATGTATTATTACATTTTATCTTCCCAGGAACCCTATGACAAAGGTTTCATGGATAAGGAAACTGTAACTTAAAGAAGTTTAAATAAATTTTACAAGGTCACCTGGCCAGCTGTAGTGCTGGCAGTCTGGCTTCTGTGCCCAGGCACTAAATTTTGCTTTGCTATAGCTTGGCTGCATTCTTTTTTTTACATCTAGATGGATGTGAATTTCTGCTTGGTTCTACGTATAGATAGACATAGCAGACAGGTAACAGGGTGTATGGGCAGGTGGGAAGTGTAGGTATTTCCATAATGCCTTCCAGTGAATGTGGGCAGAAAGATGGGAATGTCGGAAAGTGGTCCTGTTTCTTGCAAAGCTCTCCCAACCCTCATGGCCAATCTTGAAGATAGTGAAGATTTTGAAAGACACAACAAAGAACAATTCTATAGCTCCTCTAGCTTTTTATAGTTCTAATACAAAATATTGTACTTTTGAAGGACTGCATTTGGTCTTTCAAGTTCTCTTTTCCCATCTCAATAAAATGTGTCCCAGGTGGTCTGGACAAGTTAGCACCTTTGGTAAGTGCCCAAGACCAATCTCCTGGTGAATGCCATGGATCTTTTACCTATACAGTGGTATGGTGAAGGAACTGAATTCAAACAAATATGATGCATATGATCAGAAAGTTTAATTTTGCAAAGGATCCTGAGAGTTAACCTGGGCATACTCCCCAGGATCTACATGTAGGTGGGAATAAATGAAAATTACTGGGGTTGAGTTAAATTTTATTTATAATTTTTAATAATGACAAAAACCAGAATCTTGGAGAGTCCCCAGGATGTTCAGAGGGTAACAACATCATTGATAGGACACCTGTGTGTCTGGGCTGGTCAATACCTTTGCCACTGCAAAGTTAGGTGAGGAGGAGGAGCTCTATGAAAACTGACTGGCAAGAATTTACCAGTGCCATGATTGTGAACTTGATGTTGATGGTGGTGTGTTTGTGTGTGTCTGTCTATGGTGAATTATGTGGACTTCCCCCCAAGAGACCTTGAATTTTACAAAGAGTACTGGTGTTTGGCATATTGTATACTTTATTTTTTTTTAAAGAAAGCTTCTTGTACAAAATGGATAACCTAATGTATTAGTCAGCCAAAGGGGTGCTAATGCAAAATACCAGAAATCGGTTGGTTTTTATAAAGGGTATTTATTTGGAGTAGAAGTCCACAGTTACCAGGCCATAAAGCATAAGTTACTTCCCTCACCAAAGTCCATTGCCACATGTTGGAGCAAGATGGCTGCCGATGTCTGCAAGGGTTCAGGCTTCCTGGGTTCCTCTCTTCCCAGGGTTTGCTTGTCTCCGGGTTCAGCTCCTCTGCTAGCTCCACAAACTCAGCTGTAGACTATGAGGCTCTCTAGGCTTTGCCTCTCTCTACAAACCTAGCTGTAGACTATCAGGCAAACAGCTTGTTTCTCTTCCCAGGGCGTTCTCTCTTTCCTCACGACCAAGCTCCTCTGTGTGTTCACTTCCCAGGGCTCCAGCATTAAATCTTAGCATCAGAACTCCAGCATCAAAAAATGCTCCAACTCTGTCCTTTGCCATGCCTTTTATATTTGATTCCCCACCCACCAAGGGGTTGGGCTCAATGCCCTACTGACATGGCCCAGCCAACGCCCTAATCATAATCATGCCCAGATTAACAGATCATTTTACAAGCATAATCCAATATCTATTTTTGGAATTCATAGCTATATCAAACTGCAAACTGCTACACCTAGTATTAGATATTTTTAAAATTTTTTTTCAACAGAATAATATGCATGTGACTGAAAAACCAAATGGTACCAAAAGGCTAATAATGATAAACAATAGCCTTCTCCTTCCCTCTTATACATCCCCTTTTATTTGTTTAGGTATTTCTTCTGGTACCTACCATCATATTTCAAATTATATGAATGTATAGGTATTTTTTTCTAGATGAATTTTAGATGTTTTCTGTTGACTTTCTATTATGCCAGACAATGATTAGGTTCTTTTAAATCATCTCTATTCTCTCAAAATTATAAACATTGCACATTTCTTAAGAAACAATAATTTCCATATACATGATTATGATTATGTAAATATCATTTACTGCAGAGCCAAATTCTCTATCATTGTTACATGTCTCTTCTTGTACAGCATTTTCATCTATATGGAGTTTCTCTCTTTTTTCAAACTTTTAAAATTGTGAAATAAATACAAAAACTGCAAAAAGCACGTAATGTTGCAGTTTAATGAGTAATATAAGCAAACCCTTGGATAACCTCCACTTACTGTAATTCCTGATTGCAACTCTCTCCCACTGCCCTGGAGAAAAGCACTTCCTAACTATTAGGGCAATTATTTCCTTGCTTCTCCTTATAGTTTCATTGATTATATAAAAAATATCTAAACAATATAGTTTTACCTGTTTTTAATTTTTTTATAGATAGAATCATAATATTGAAAGCACAAAAAGAACAAATATATTTAAATTGTACTCTGAAGATTTGGGTGAGGTATAAAAAATTCTCTGGAGTTAAATGTAGGAAGATAGTTCTGGAAACAAAAAAAGGAAAATTTTTGGAAGATATTTTTGGAGAATAACCTAGTTTGAGGTTTTTTTGTGTGTCCTTTTGTGTGCATGTGTGTGCTTGTGTATGCTGTCTGTGTGTATACTTGTGTGTGTGTGCGTGTCTGTGTGTGTCTGCTTATGTGTGTGTTTTAGCTGTCAATCACCTGTTAGAATGGGAGGAAGTCCATTTTGTAAGTCAGGATGTGAGAAAATAGAGCTGGGCATGGAGAGAATTCCACCTGCTTATGGGATCTGTGAGTTCCTCTGTGTATAGTCTGAATGAAAAGCACTGAGCCAGATCGTTGCCCAGAATGAATTTACCTTAGGCCAGAGAGTGACTCTATGAGAGTACTTCAACTCTGACATTCCAGGAAGAGCTCTCGGCCTGCATATTAAGAAGCAATTTCAGGTGACATGCCACACTAATGAAAGATGTTTATGTGGGAGGTTGTGGGAGGTGTGGGAGGTGGGGAACATGGGAATCCCTGTAATTTTTGTGTAACATTTATGTAATCTAAAATATTTTTTAAAAAAGAAGCAATTTGGCAAAAGTATGTGATATTTGACAGTTTTTGACTCATGCCTTTTCATTTCAACTAAATTGAATAATCCATGCCCAACAAAAGGCCTTGCACACAGTGGGGTCTTGACAAATATTTGATGAACAAATGCTGTTCTTTGGTACAATAGAGAGCTCTAATTCTTTGAATGAATTGCTGAAAAGCAGTGACGAGTCAGTGGCACAGAGTTAGTTTTGGATTCCTAATCTCTCTAGATGTATGGATTACACCCCAGAGGATGGCTGCCAAAGATTCAACTGTCCTGGCTCTGTTTGTGTTTGGAGCCTGGGCAGGAGCTGGGATGGCTTCCGCAGAAATATGAGAAAGGGACCTGGGGTCAACTTGACCCCTTCATTAGCTTCCTGCTCAGAACATCAAAACTGTTTCCTGTGCTAAAAAAAGGAAAGGAAGGAAGGAAGGATACTTTTAAAAGAGCAAATTATCAATATGAAATAGCTGCCCAGGTGTGCTCTTGATCAGACCCTCTTACAATTAGAATGTTCACAGCTTATTTATTTATTTTGTATTGCTCTGGTCACATAGAGCTGTGGGGACGTGACTCTAGGACATTATGGATTTCAGATGTTGCCAAGTCAATTTACCATCTAACGTGTGGCTTTAGAGAGCACAAGTAATTTTCTTGGGTACACTGACTTTCTGGGCACCTGACAAATGTTTTCAGAACTGGCATAAAAGAAAGATTGCATCTTTACAGGCAAAGGACATCCTCCCCACCCCCCACCCCCACTGCCTGCAATGAAGTATGTTTTCTTGGTGGTGCTTTCTTCAGCACTTTCTCTTTTCTGATTGTGCATATCACACAAATAGCATAAAAACAACCCAAGAAATAAAGAAATTGCCCCAAATACCAATACTTAAATATAGAAAATATCTTAATTTTCAGTGATTCCTTATAGACACTGTATTCATGCGTAAATTATATATGATAATCAAAATATAGTTAGAATGTTATCTTCCCTTTATCATCAAAATCGATGTTTTGTGTATTTTCCACATTGAATAATTTTCATAAATCATCATATTAATAGCTATATTCTATTGATGAATATGTTACATCTCTATGAATTTATCTGTTGCTTGATGCTTATTTAGAGAGTTTCCAGGTCTTCCTACTACTAAAAGCACTGGAATGAGGGATTTTGCATGTGTGGTTTTTTCACTTCTTTTAAAAACATTACAGCATAGGGATGATCCCTTGCCTAAAGTCATTTACATTT
Organism: Cabassous unicinctus; assembly: GCA_029593785.1. Lineage (NCBI taxonomy): Eukaryota > Metazoa > Chordata > Mammalia > Cingulata > Chlamyphoridae > Cabassous > Cabassous unicinctus. The sequence continues at coordinate 52,549 of JAQZBX010004433.1, read as the reverse complement.
TAGTGGAGATAGAAAGACATGAAATAAAGTGCATGCAATGATGGGCAACAGTTGCTATAGCAGCTGGGTACAGTGAGAGCACTGATAATGGTGAATTCCTGATGAGTCAGAAAAGTTTTTTGTTTTTGGTTTTTATAAAGAAAGTGATGCAGTTACAGTGTCTTGAAAGATGTGTGGGTTTTAGCCAAATGTGTGGAAGTAGAAAGGGAATTCCAGACCCAGGGAAGAGCTTAAGCAAGGTCAGGGAGGTCTGGTAAGTTCTGGGCACTGCCAGTCGTTAGGAGTGATTGGAGGTCAGTGGCAGGAGGCCCAGCTGCGGGGCCAAGGTGGGAATCAGATTACGAAGAGCCTGTGTGCTCAGCTTCAAAGTGGTATTTTGTTGAGTAGGCAATGGTAGAGCTATTGAAGGGTTTTAAGCAGATGAGAGATGCAATATATTTTCTCCTTTAGAAAGATCTGTCAGCCTTAAGGAGGAGATATTTGAAAGTGACAAATTACTGGTGGAAGATAGACCTGCACGTCTGTTGATAGCTCATGTAGGAGGTGACAGGAGCCTTGGGCATAATGAGTTGTATTGCTTGTGGGATTTTTCTAGTAAGTTCAGGACAGAACTAAAGAGTTTAAGGTCATTTCTATGCATTTTATATATACACACAAACACATACACACACACACACACACACACACTGAAAATATTTGCGTGGATGACATTACCATGGGAGATTGTGTAGATTGAGGCAAAACCAAAGACAGAAGGTTGGGGAGTAAAGCTCGTTGTGGAGGAAGCAGGAGAGGGAAGAAAGTAAAGGCTCAGGGCCAACCAGGAAGCTGGAAGTTGAATCAGGATTGAATACTCAAAAATATTTATTGGATAGGTGTTTTGGAGAAAAAATTATTTTGTCCATTTAATTCTCTCCGGATTAAAACCCTTATTACAATCCATGTGGATTTTTCCATTTCTCTTAGATATTAGTCCTTTGTAAAAGGTCATTTTTGGCATTAATTTTTCCTGTCCGTTGTTGTATTTTTTTCAATTTTGGCTATCATGAGTGCAACAATTTAAAACACTTGAATTGTGATTTCTTCTGTGCTTTACACACACACACACTATTGCACTTTTTAGACTGCCTTAGCCATTACAAGTCTGACATATCTTTCAACTTTCAGATATAAAATTGATGCTGTACGATTTTATCTTCTGAAAGCAATTTTTGAGATTACTAAAGTATGAGAAATACATGGAAATGGGATTTGAAGGCATGAGGCTTAGAGTTAGGGAGACTAGGTAGGATTGCCTGATTTGATATTTCTTATTGCAAAATACTACAACATATTTATGTCTTAGTTTGAGTTTCCTCAAAGGCGAAGCCTGAAAAAAGGACTCGAGTGCAGGTGGCTTATTTTGGGAGATCTTGGAAAGCACAAGTCAGGGCTTGGTGAGACTGAGATAGAAACAGGAGAAAAGCTTGAAAGGGTTGGCTACTTTCATGGGCAAATGGGGTTTAAGCTACCTGGGGCCTTATGACTCCATTCACTCCCACGACTCGTGGTTGAAACTGGCCTTCTGAACTGTGTCTTGTGCACAGTCTGTGCTGTGTTACCCACTTCTTCCTGAACCTGAAAAACCAGAGATGCTGCCATTTGCGTTTGAGGTGGGGAACGGCCCTGGGTATGGAACGGGCCATCCCAGCTGTGATGAGACCAGGGGAGCCATGGGTGTGGCACAGAACACCCATAAGGGTGTAATACAGTTGGGCGCTAGCATCTGGTGATTGTTGACAGTCACTAGTGAGTATGGAATTACGTTACTTTCAACTAAAAATGGTATTGCTTTATATACATATACTAGATGACATAGCCACTTATTCATCTCCAAAGACAAAATAATTACAAATAGAATTTCAAAGAGATTTTCTCCACTCTGTCAAATTAGACACATCATTTTGGAATCAGAGAAATCTGTTATATTCCCAGTTTTGCTGCTTATTTGCTGTGAGATTTTAGGGAAGCTAATTAACATTTCTAGTCATCAGTATTTTAATTTGTAAAATGAGAATAATCATATATAACTCATGGGAATATTGCAAGAATTATGGAACATACATACATCAGGCATGGATTAGGTACTCAATAATTATTAGTTTCTTTTATTTTTTAAAAATCTGTTTCTTTAACTCTTTCCTCTCCTTAGCTTCCTCCCTCCTTCCTTCACTTCCTTCCTTCTTCCCTCCCTCTCTCCCATCCTTCCTTCTTTCTTCCCATCCTTCTTTCCAATTTATTTATTCATTTTTTCAATAGAAAATAAATATGCTGGTTAGGACGAGCAAAGAAAAATAGAATAAAAGTGATATAACATTGCATTAGTTTAAATAAAGAATTTTGGATGTGCATAGAGAGCTTTGACATTTAAGTAAAGGCAAATTGAAGAATTACTTGGATAAAGAAAATATACATGCTTACTATCCAAATTTTATACTAAAAATCCAGCTACTACAGCCTAATTTTCCTTTCTATGATATTTGAAAAGATTTAACATTTTAAAAATCTATTGTTTCCACTTTTATTTACTTGAATGGGCATGTCCTTAATCATAATTTTTAAATTTTCTCTTGAATATCTTCTGATCTTCCCTTTCTTTAAAGCACACCCAGTCTCCATTGCTTTTTTGTTTATGGGCTTATAATCTAGAGATAAAGAAAAAAAAAAAAGAAATACCAATACAACTAAATATTGAAAGGTCAGAGTATTCAAACACATACACACACACATACACACACACACAATTTCACTGTTTAGAATGCCTTAGCCATTACAAGTCTGATATATCATTCAACTTTCAGATGTAAAATTGATGTTTTAGGGGAGTGGGTGTAGCTCAGTGTTTGAGCTCCTGCTTCTCATAGATGAGGTCCCAAGTTCGATCCCTGGTACCTCCTGAAAAAAAAAACAAACAAAACAAAACTGTTGTATCATTTTTTTCTTCTGGAAGCAATTTTTGAGATCATAAAAGTATGCAAACGATATGGAAATTGGGCCTGGGTAACTCAGAATTGAGAGTACTTTCTGTTCATGGGTAGTATATTAAGTATATTAGTTTTTCAGTTGCTAAAGCAATGGGTAGGCCTAACAACTAGAACTTATTGGCTCTCCTTTGAGAGGTTAGAAGGCTTGCTTAATCCTGGGTTAGTATTCTCCTGGCTGGAAGACAGTCTTTGAGGTTCCGTGGCTTTTCGGTCACATGGCAATGCATGCAACAGCATCTTCTCCTTTCTCTTCTGGGTTCTGTTTACTTAGAGCATCATGCTTCTACCATGGCTTCTCTTCTGTGTCAAATTTCCTTTGCTTTTAAGGACTTCAGCCATATTGGATGAAGGCCCACCTTCATTCAGTTTGCACAGAACTTAACTAATAACATCTTCAAAGGTCCTGTTTACAAATGAATTCACACCCATAAGACTAGGGGTTGGGACCTGAACATGCCTTTTTTGAGGGAACATGATTCAATCCCCAATAGGTTGTTTGAAGGCATCAAAGGCTCTGGCTTCACTGGCTGTTTAATTAAATACTTAAAGTATTAAAATATCAACAAATTCTGGTTAGGTTTTGTTTCCCATTGACGTTTTGTTCTAGAGGCTGGTGGCTCTCTGTACAGTTATGTAAATTCTATGCTGCCATTTGGCACAAATAGGAGGTTGGTCTTAGAAATCTTCATTTGTGAAGAATGAAATAACTGCAGGGACAAGAATGGATGTAGGGTGGAGGAGGAAAAGGGAAGCTGGAAATCCCTGGAGTATGAAGGCTGTTACCCAGTCAGGAGTTTTTCGTAATGGATATTTTATGTTTTTGTCTGCACAGCACTTTTTCATTTGGATCCCTGCTTTTCCTTTACCCTGTGCAATCTTGTTACGATTTCAAGCACTGTGTCTGACTTCTGGCCAACAGAGTAGTGCTAATAGCTGAAACTTGACAATCATAATGCTAAAGACAATACAAAGAAAAAAAGCTTGAAATTCTTGACTACATAAAAAATTTAAAATGCATTAAAGAAATCATCATAAGCAAAATCAAATGGAAGTTGACAAATTTGGTGAAAATGTTTTCAATATGCATCACAGACAAAGAGCTAATATCCCTTATACATAATGAATTCTTAAAAATTGAGGAGGAAATTACAAAAAACAGTAGAAATTAAATAACAGGCATGAACAAATAATTCACAATATGATATCAAAGTAGCCCTTAAACATGTAAAAGCATCTAACTTCAGACATAATTAGATAAATGAAAATTAAATTATCCTGAAATAGCATTTATCACCTTTCCCAATTGGTGAAAATTTAAAAGTATAATTACTTTCTGTTGGCAAGGCTGTGAGGAAACCTGCACTCTCATATATTGCTGATGGAAATGCAAATGAGTACAACTCTGTTGGGGGAGAATATGACAATATCTAACAAAACTACATAATCGTTTACCTTTTGACCCAGCAATCTCACTTATAGGACTTTCCTGAAGATACACCTTTAACAATACACAAATGCATATGCATAAGGTAATTCATCATGGCATTGTTTGGAATTGCAAACTATTGGAAACAACTTAAATGGCCATACATAGGAAAGTGGTTAAATGAACTTTGATACATGAACACAATAAAGTATGATGAACCTGTAAAAAAACGAGAAAGAGCTCTACAAAGTGATATGTAGTGATTTCCAAGAAAGATTATTTAATAAGTAAAGCAAAGTGCAAATTAGTATCTATACAAATCAGCATCCTACCATTCATGTAAGAAAGAAGGGCTAAGAAGAAAATATACATGTGCCTGCTCATTTGAGGGAAAAGAAGTACAGAAGAGATAAAACAAAAACCAATGATATAGACCTTACATTATAAGAAGTAGGTGAGAGTAAGGTGGAAAAGAAGAGACAATTAGAATAGACTAGAAGTGTTGGGGGTAAACTCTGCGTATACCGTTTTGTTTAACTCTGACTTTTGGAACAATATTAATGTTTCATATACTCAGAAATAAATAATTAAAATCAACATGAATGCAAGGAAACTAAATGAAAAACCAACAGAAACAGAAGAACCTAACTGTACCTTAAGTTAATAACAAAACCACAATGAGAAGAAGAAGGGAAAAAAAAGAAACCATGAACCTAAGAAATTTTGAGGGACAATATTTTAACTAAATAAACTAAGGCTAAAGAAAAAAAAAAAATGAACCCAAAAAGTGAATTCTAATTAGTAGGCTTGTTTTTCTCAAGAGTATGTGTCAGCAATTTTGAAACTATTATGTGTGTATTCTAGAATTGTGCAAATAAATGCAATATTGTGGATAATAAGAGTTAGGTCTCTAACTGTAGGAAACAGGAGTTACAGATAAGGAAAGGGTTTGTTGTAAATGTCTTTCAGCCATAAATGATCAGTTGAACAAGTTGGGTTTTTTACTCATTGCAGTGAGAGAGATCACACCCCATAGGGAACTGTGAAGTGTCTCAATAAAAGGTTGTTAGATGGAAGCTAGTATAGGATTTGGACTTTTGATTGGGTGATTCACGCAAGGGTCTAAGAAAGTGGGATTTGCTCTAGCCTGGATTCTGTCAGAAAGCAGGATAATTCTGTGGTCAGGTATCACAGTAAATTTCATCTATAGGATGGCAGAGTAGAGGGTGAATAAATCTGTAATTGGTAAAGATGTAACAGTGATTCACTTTTGCCAAGAGTGAGGGATGTTTGATATTTTGTGTGTGGTGCAGTGACCCTGTTTTTTTTATTTTATTTATTTTTACTGGATTTAGAAAAAATTATTCAGTGGCTTTGTTTTATCTCTGTTTTTTTCATGGCTTGTTGTGACCCTGTCTGATGTTGGTATTCTGTGAGATTGTTTATATTCAACAGGAGTATAGCTGTGAGTGCTAGGCCAGCTTTAGGATGTCATCATGGGCATCATGGGAATGCATGATTAATGCACATGAATAGATATTGCTTAGCTCTGTCTACTGAGAATCTAGAAGTAATGAGACTCTGGTGTTAATGAGCACATCTCTCAACCACAGCTGGTTTGTAAATACTACTCTCCAACAAAAGAAACTTGAGCTCCTTAGAAGAGCAGAAAAATTACATGATGAATCTAGAACACCTTATGGTGCCAGAAAGTAAGGAAGCATTCAGAAAATGACTGGTATATGTCAAAAGGACACAGGAACCAACTTGAGGGGCTCCCTATGGCCAAATATGGGGCATTTTGAGAAGTAAAATAAAAGATTTTGGTAATGCATTATAATACATAGAATTAAGTAAGAATCCATGAGTCTTTACTGTTATAAATAAATAATTGAATAAATATATGGAGAAGTAAATTGGAAGGGGACAGAAAAATCTCATTACTGTAGTATTTCAACTAATAAATATAGAAGGAATGTAGAAATAGAAATACTACATTAAGAATTGTTTCAGGCAAGAATCATCATGGATGCTAAAACTAGTGGGCAAATGCATGATGAAAAACAGGAAATTTGCATTGTCTCAAAGTATCTCCCAAGAAACTGGGAAAATAGTAACTTCATACTGGAAAACATTGGAAGACATAACTAGTAATGAGACAATTTGACAATTGACATCATGTGCCACCTAATATGATAAACAGAGAAAGACATTATATTACTTCTGTGATATTGTTACAAAAAATGTACTGTATAAGCTCAGTTCAATAATGAGGAAAGAGTAGAAAAACTCATACTGAGAGACATTCTACAAAATAATTGGTCAGTACTCTTCAAAAGTATCAAGATTTTGAAAGATAAAGAAAGACTGAAGAACTGTTTCAGATTAAAGTAGACTAATAAAACAGCAGTTAAATCCAACATGTCATCCTTGATTGGAGCTTGGAAGAGAAAAAATATATTAACATTCAATAGGCAAAATTTGAATGAAGTCTAGGTTTGATAAGAGTATTGCATCAAGGTCACTTTTCTGATTTTCATTTTGTGCTCTAGTTATGAAAGATGCAACCATTTGGACAATCTCAGTGAAGTAAATACACATAACTTCTTTTTTTTAAATTTTATTTTATTTTATTTTATTTATCCCCCCCCTTGCTGCCTGTGCTGCCGTGTCCACCCGCTGCGTGTCCTCTCTGCGTCTGCCCATCTCCCCCTTGCTGTGAGGTCCTGCAGCACCAGCCCACGGCGCCACGCGAGCCGGCCTGCCCTCACAAGGAGGGCCGGGAAGAGAACCCGGGACCTCTCATATGGTAAACGGGTGCTCTATCCATTGCGCCACACCCGCTTCCTGCCGTGAGGTTGCTGCATCAGCCCACTGCACCGCTCAGGCCGGCGTGCCCTCACAAGGAGGCCTCGGGACGCGAACCCGGGCCTCCCACATGGTAAATGGGGGCTCTATCCACTGAGCCACACCCGCCTCCCTACACATAACTTCTTTGTACTATTTTTGTAGCATTTTGTAAGCCTGAAATTATTTCAAAATGAAAAAAATTTAATTGAGTTTGTTTTCTAGACCTTTTGTGCTATTATAAATAAATTTTATTTAAATTTCAAGGTTCAATTTTTATTGCTAGAACACAGACATGCAATTGATTTTTGTATATTAATTTAGTATCTTAATTTGCTAAGCTTAATTATTAGTTTTAATAGCTTTTATGGTGCATTTCTGCATAGATAATCATGTTTTCTGTGAATAGTGAAATTTTTATGTCTTTTTCCCTCTAATATACATGCCTTTTATTTCTTTTTCATGCTTTTTTGCCTTGGCTGAGACCTTCAGTTTGATGTTGAATAGGAGCAGTGTGTACAGCATTCTCGACTCTTTCCTGATCTTAGGGAGAAAGTCTTCACTCATTACCCAAAAAGCATGATATTAACTGTAGATTTCTTATAGATGCCCTTTATCACTTCGAGGGAGTTTCCTTCAAATCCTAGTTTGCTGAGAGTTTTTATCATTAGTAGGATTTTAATTTTGTGAAATGCTTCTACTGCATCTATTTGGATGATTTTTTTTTTTTCCTTTTTTATCTCTTATGGTGAATAAAACAAGAATTAATGTTTGAATTTTGAAACAGCTCTGCGATAAAACCTGCCGGGCCCTTAATTTTTCTCATTAATTTTTTAATATTGATGGATTCATTTTGCTAATACTTGTGTAGGACTTTTGTGTCTCTTTTCATGAGAGATTTGGCCTGTAGTTTTGTTTTCTTGTAATTTCTTTGGTTGGTTCTTGTACAGGCTTATTCCAGCTTCAGATAATGACTTGGGAAGTATTCTCTCCTGATCAGTTTTCTGGAGAGTTTATGTAAAGTTGCTCTTATTTTTTTTCTTTAATGTTTGACAGAATTTACCAGTGATTTCCTTATTGTAATGTTTTAACCACAAATTTACTTTCTTTGGTAGATATAGGAATATCCGGATTATCTATTTCTTCTTGAGTGAGCTTTGTAATTTTATGTCTTTCAAGGAATTTGTCAATTAGATAAAAGTGAGGAATTTCATCATGAAATTCCTCTCGTTTTTGTTAGAGAAGTTGTAGATTTACAGAAAAGTCATGCATGAAATACAGAGTTCCCATATACTGTCCTGTTGTTAATACCTTGCATTAATGTGGTACATTGGTTACAAATGATGTAAGGACATTTTTATAGTTATACTATTAACTATAGTTCATGGTTTACTTTAGGGTTCATTGTTTCTGTTGTACAGTCCTATGCTTTTAAAAAAATTATTCTAGTAACATATGCAACCTAAATTTCCCCTTTTAACAACATTCAAATATATAATTCAGTGGTGTTAATTAAGCTCACATTGTTGAACTACCATCACCACCATTCATTACCAAAATTTTTCCTTCAACCCAAATAGAAACTGTAAATTTCAGCATTAACTCACAATTTGCTACCCCCATCCCGGCCCTGGTAACCTATATCCTAATTTTGATTCTATGAATTTGCTTATTCTTTTATTTCATATCAGCCATATCATAAAATATTTGTTCTTTGGCTTATTTCACTCACTATGATGTTTTAAAGGCTCATTGATGTTGCTGCATGTATCAGAACTTCATTACTTTTTATGGCTGAAATAATATTCCATTATATATATATATGTATATATATATATAAATATGTATATATATATATAAATATATACATATATATATATCACATTTTATTTATCCATTCATCTGGTTGATGGACATCTGAGTTGCTTCCATCTTTTGGCAAGTGTGAATAATGCCGCTATGAACATCAGTGTGCATATATCTATTTGAGTCTCTGCTTTCAATTCTTTGGGGTATATACATTGAAGTGGGTCTGCTGGGTCATATCATAATTCTGTACTTAACTTTCTGAGGAATCAACAAACTATTTTCAACAGTGGCTTCGCCGTTTTACCTTTCCATCAATAATGAACAATAAATGAGTGTTCCTATTTCTCACATGCTCTGCAACACTTGTAATTATCCATTTTAAAAAATAGTAGCCATTCTAGTGGGTGTGAAATGGTATCTCATTTGGTATTAATATGCATTTCCCTAATAGCTCCTGATGCTGAGCATCTTTTCATGTACTTTTTGGTCATTTGTATTTCTACTTTGTAGAAATGTCCATTCAATTCTTTTGCCCATTTTAAAATTGGGTTCTTTGTCTTTTTGTTGTTGAGTTGGAGAATTTCTTCACACATTCTAGATATCAAACCCTTATCAGATATGTGGTTTCCAAATATTTTTTGCCCATTGTGTAGGCTATTATTTTCATGATAAAGTCCTTAAACTTTGAAGTTTTTATTTTGATGAGGTCCTATTTATCTATTTTTTCTTTTGTTGCTTGTGCTCTGGGAGTGAAGTCCAAGAAACCACTGCCAAACACAACTTCCTGAAGATGCTTCCCTGTTGTCTTCTAGGAATTTTATAGTTTTATAGTTTTGTTCTTGTGCCAGTACCATGGTATTTTGATTTTTGTGGCTTTGTAATAAGTTTTAAGATTGAGAAGTGTGAGTCTTCCAACTTCGTTCTTCTTTTTCAAGATGGCTTTGGCTATTCAGTACCCCTTACCCTTCCCTATAAATTTGATGATTGGCTTTTCCATTTCTGTGAAGAAGGCTGTTGGAATTTTGATTAGGATTGTGTTGAATCTGTAAATTGCTTTAGGTAGAATTAACATCCTAACAATATTTAATCCTCCAATCAATGAACACAGAATGTCCTTCCATTTATTTAGGTCTTTGATTTCTTTTAGCACTGTTTTTTTTTTTGTGTGTGTGTGTGTGTGTGCAAGCAAGGCCTTTACATCCTAGGTTAGATTTATTCCTAGATATTTTATTCTTTTAGTTGCTTTTGTAAATGGATTTTTTTTTTAAAGATTCTTTTTCAGATTGTTCATGACTAGTGTTTAGAAACACTACTGATTTAGGGGTATTGATCTTATATTTCACCACATTGCTAAATTTGTTTATTAGGTCTAGTACCATTGTTGTGGATTTTTTAGGATTTTCTGTATTTAGGATCATGCAATCTGTAAATAGACAAAGTTTCAATTCTTTTTTTTTTCAGTTTGGATGCCTTTTATTTCTTTCTCTTCCTTAATTGCTTTAGTTAAGGCTTCCTGTACAATGTTGAATAACAGTGGTGACATTGGGTACCTTGACTTGTTTCTGGTCTTAGACAGAAAATTTTCAGCCTTTCAATATTGGATATGATGGTAGCTTTGGGTTTTTCATATATCCACTTTATCATGTTGAGGAAGTTTTCTTCTATCCTTAGTTTTCCAAGTGTTTTTATCAAGAAGGAGTGCTGGATTTTGTCAAATGTAGTTTCTGCATCAATTGAGATGATCATGTATCTTTTTCCCCTTTGTTGTATTAATGTGGTGTATTACATTAATTGATTTCCTTATGTTAAATCATAATTGGATACCTGGGATAAATCCTACTTGATCATGGTGTAATTCTTTAATGTGTTGGATTTGGTTTGCTAGTATTGTGTTGAGGATTTTGGCATCTATAAGGGATATAATCTGTAGTTTTCATTTCTTGTGTTATCTTTATCTGTCTTTGGTATGAGGGTACTGTTGGCTTTATGAATGAGTTAGGGAGTGTTACTTTCTCTTTAATTTTTTGGAAGAGTTGGAGCCTGATTGGTATTAAGTATTCTTGGAATTGGTAAAATGGGCTTTACCATGGGCCTTTCTTTTTTGGGAGGGTTTTGATTACTGATTCAATCTATTTACTTGTTACTAGTTTGTTGAGTTCATCTATTTCTCCTGGAGTCAGTGTAGGTAGTTTGTGTGTTTCTAGGAAATCTGTCCATTTCATCTATGTTATCTAATTTGTTGGCATACAGTTGTTCATAGTATCCTTTTATAGTCCTTTTTATTTCTGTGGAGTTGGTAGTAATCTCCCCCTTGGTATGTATGGTTTTAGTTGTTTTTGCCCTCTGTTTTTTTCTTTGTCAGTGTAGCTAAAGGTTTGCTGATTTTACTGATCTTTTCAAAGAACCAGCTTTTGGTTTTGATGATACTATTTTTTTTTTTAAGATTTATTTTATTTATTTCTCCCCCCACTCCTTGTTGTTTTTGCACTTGCTGTCTGCTCTCTGTGTCTGTTCATTGTGTGCTCATCTTCTTTTTAGGAGTCACCAGGAACTGAACCTGGGACCTCCATGTGGGAGGGAGGCACCCAATGGCCTGAGCCACCTCTGCTCCCACTTGTTGTGTCTCTCATTGTACTTCCTCGTGGTTATTCTTCATTGCATCATCTTGTTGCATCATCCTGTTGTATCAGCTCGCTGTGCCAGCCCGTTGCATGAGCTCGCTGTCTTGCTCATCTTCCCTAGGAGGTACTGGGAACTGAACCCAGGGCCTCCCATGTGGCAGTGGGCACCAACTGCTTGAGCCACATCTGCTTACAATTCTATTATTTTTTTATTCTCTATTTCATTTATCTACACTCTAATCTTTGTCATTTCCTTCCTTCAGCTTCCTTTGGGTTTAGTTTGCTCTTATTTTTCTACTTCCTTGAGTTGTGAGGTTAGGTTTCTGATTTGAGATCTTTGTTATTTTTTAATGTAAGCAGTTAGAGCTATGAATTTCCCTCTCAGCACTGCTTTTGCTGCACCCTGTATGTTTTCGTATGTTCTGTTTTCATTTTCATTCGCCTCAAGATATTTTCTTATTTCACTGTGATTTCTTCTTTAACCGATTGGTTGTTTAAGAATATGTTGTTTAATTTACACATGTTTGTGAAATTTCTCATTTTTCCCTCTGTTATGCATTTCTAGCTTCATTCCATTGTGGTTAGAGAAGATAAATTATATGGGTTCATTATTTTTTAATTTATTGAGACTTTAATTTATTGTGAACTAACTAATGGTCTATCCTGGAGAATGACCCATGTGCACTAGAAAAGAAAGTGTATTCTGTTGCTGTTGGGTGAAGTGGTCTGCATATGTTGGTTAGGTATAGCTGACTATTTTATCTGATATTAGTATAGCAACCCTAGCTATTTTTTGGTTATTACTTGCATATTATATTTTTCCCTTCCTTTCACCTTCGACCTACTTATGCCTTTGACAATGCATATTTTCATCTATTTTCTTTGTAGTTACCATCAGGCTAAAATTTAACATCCTAGATCTATAATAATCATCTTTAATTTGATAACAACTTATCTTCAAGAACTTACACATACACTTTTCCTATATGCTTCCATTCCCTTGCCTTTTTTTTGTACTTGTTACAAATTATATCTTTGTTCATTCTATGTCCAAAATCATAGACATACCATTACTTTTTAATGCATTTGCATTTAACATTTGTAAGAAGCAAGGAGTTACATACTAAAAAACACAATTTTATAATAATGGTATATATAATTACCCATATGGTTACCTTTACCAGAGATCTCTATTTGTTTATGCTACTTGATCCACTGTCTAGTGTCCTTTTGTTTCAGACCAAAGAACTTCCTTTAGTATTGTTTATAGGGCAGGTCTACTGGTAAAGAACACTTCCAGCTTTTGTTTATCTGAGAATGTCTTAGTCTCTCCCTCATTTGTGAAAGAAAGTCTTGCCAGATAAAAGCCTTGGTTGGTAATTGTTTTCTTTCAGCCCTTTAAAAATTTTGTACCACTGCCTTCTTGCCTCTATGGTTTCTGATGAGAAATCAGCATTTAATCTTATTAGAATTCCCTTGAACATAGTTCATTTTCTTTTTTTCTTGCATCTTTCAGCATTCTTTCCTTTTCCTTGGCACTGGACAATTTCATTATTATGTGTTTGAGCATGGTTGTCAATTAGTTTATCCTGGCTTGGTGTTCATTGGGATTCTTGAATATGCATATTCATGTCCTTCATTAACTTTGGGTTTTCTGCCATTATTTCTTTGAATATTCCTCCTTCCCCTTTTCCTTTCTTCTCCTTCTTGGAATTCAGAATGTATATGTTGGTTGCTTGATGGTGTCCCACAGTTCCCTTAGACTCTGTTCATTAATTTTTGTTTTTGATAATAATAAACTTTATTTTTAGAGAAGTTTTAGATTTACAGAAAAATTACATTGGAGGTTTAGGGAATTCCCTTGTAATCCCCCCACACCCACCCACCCACATAGTTTCCCCTATTATTAACATCTTACATTAGTGTGGTACATTTGTTACAATTGATAAACCAGTGTTGAAGTATTGCTGCTAACCAAAGGCTATAGTTTACATTATCGTTTACACTTAGCACTGTACAGTTTTATAGGCTTTGACAAATATATAATGTTATGTCATTGTAGTATCATACAGAACAATTTCACTGACCTAAAAACGCGCTGTATTTCACCTCTTCATCCCTTCTCTTCCCTTCTGAACCCCTGGCAACCACTGTTTTTATAGCAATGTTACAAATTCTTCTGTTAACACAAGATAATAACTATAATAACAATAAACCTACTTTGGTCCATGGTTACATTCCCCTCTTATGTTTGTTCATTCCTCAGTCTTGAGGGATTTGTGCTGATGTCTACTCTGTTTCAGGCTGAAAGGGGAATTAGATATTATGGGGCAGATGGAAGGAATTCTTTTTCTTGCATTTGTAGAAACTCCTTGTTTTTTGTCCATCATCATTTTGTCGGTTGTCCAAGGCAAGCCCAAAGAACTGGAGAGTAGGAGTTGGCCACACTGCTGCTGGGATTCAGGACCAAACTGACATATGTTCATTCATTTTTTAAAAATTTTATCTTTAGTTAGGCCAGTAAAAGAGTTTATTGAGAAATGAGAGAAAAAGAAAGAACACTAGGCTAAGTTTCAATTTCAAGAGCAAAGGCTCACAAGTATAGTCATCAATATCAAGGACCCATCAATGGGCCATTGTTCTTCACCAGTCATTGCCCCTGCACTTGGGGGACAGTTGCTGCTCCATTAGAGAATGTGACAGAACTCTCCAGGACACATTATATACCTTATATGTATGTCCAGGTGAACTTCCTCCCATGTATCCCCCATCAATGACACCCCACACCAATGATCCTCCCCTGCCCCAGTTGTAAACCTTCTGTGATCCAAAGCTTCTTCAAAAATGAAGCCAATAAAATAGCCAAATATAATTAATAGGAAAATGAAATAATAATGGTAAGTTTAAATATAAGAAATAAAATACATAAAATTTTTAAAAAACTAAAAATTAAATAAAATTTAAAAATTGGGATATTAAAAAATAATGAAATATATTAAAAAAATTTTTTTGACATTTTGCCTTTCATCACTGTAATATCTGGTGTCCTGTATGTACAGTGACATTTTCTTCCATTTATTCCCCAGTGTCTTTTTTTCATTTTGCTTTTAAAAAGCTTTAGGTAACAATAAAGTCACATACAGAATTTAGGGGATGCCCATGTACCCAACATCCTCCCCCATTTCCCCCTTCCTGTATTAATACCTTTTTATATGTGGATGGTACATTTGTTACAACTGATATACAAATAGTGAAACATAGCTACTAACCATGGTCAATGGTTTACATTATGGTTTACATTTTAGACTGTACACTTTTATAAATTTTGATGATATTTAACATGGCCTGTGTCCATCATTGCAAGATCATGTAAACGCTTCCATGGCCCACTAAATACCCCCTGTTCCATCTATTCTATTTCTCCCTCCCTCTTCCTTTGGGGACCATGGCAACCACATGGCTTCACTCCTTGAAGGAAAAGATTCATAATTACTTGCAACAACACTGAGGTCTTGACACACTGGTTTGTCCTTCCCTATTAGGAACTGCCCATGTTCTCGAGAGACTCCCGCCCCTCTGTTTGAGAACATATCAGTCCTCCCCAGGATGGGAGTCTAGCTCCTTCCCATTCATGTGGGTCTCCACCCACTGATACAACACATTATGACAAAATGATCATTTGCACACTCCGTAGAAGCCTGCCCCAGGTGTGCCCTATCCTGAATGCCTGCCCCCATCCAACACCCTAAACCAGTAACCCCTCCTCATCATATTGCCATAAAAGTGTTCACAATTTTGTGCTTTCAACCACATACCTGCCAATCCCCAATGTTCACCTGGTCCCTCCCCCAACCCTACCCCAGTTCCATGGACCGTCCAACCCCCACCCCCACTCTACCCACCTGTCAAACCTGCACCACTCAACCCAATAGTATCACTACCTTCCTGTCATATCCCTTCAATGCCCAACTACACACTTCTACCTTATCATAGATTATGCCTGTACAGACAATTGCTCACAACCTTCTACTCCCTTTGTATTATCTGTAAACCTGTCTTCCAGACAATAGCTCTCTGAGTCTGCTCGATTTGCTTAATTCATATCAGTGAGGTCATGTAATATTTGTTCTTCGATGCCTGGCTTGCTTCACTCAACATAAGGTCCTCAAGATTCATCCATGTTATCCTGTGTGTTAGCACTGTATTCCTTCTTACAGCTGAGTAATATTCCGTTGTATGTATGTACCACATTTTGTTTATCCATTCCTCTGTTGATGGGCATTTGGGTTGATTCCAACTTTTAGCAATAGTGAATAATGACGCTCTGAACATTGGTGTGCATATAGATGTTTGTGTCCTTGCTTTCAGTTCTTCTGGGTATATACCTAGCAGTGGAATTGCTGGATCATATGGCAGTTCTATAGTTAGTTTTTTGAGGAACCGCCAAACTGTCCTCCAGAGTGGCTGGACTATTCTACATTCCCACTAGCAGTGGATGAGGGTTCCCATTTCTTTACATCCTCTCCAACACTTGTAGTCCTCTGTTTTTTTAATAGCCACTGGCCTAATGGGTGTAAGATGATATCTCCTTGTAGTTTTGATTTGCATTTCCCTAATAGCTAATGATGTTGAGCATCCTTTCATGTGCTTTTTAGCCATTTGTACTTCTTCCTTGGAGAAGTGTCTTTTCAAGTCACTTGCCCATTTTTTAAATGGGTTGTTTGTCTTTTTGTTTTTGAGATGTAGGATTTCTTTATATATGCTGAATATTAGGCACCTATCAGATATATGGTTGCCAAATATTTTCTCCCATTGGGTAGGCTGCCTTTTTACTTTCTTGATTACCTCCTTTGAGGTGCAAAAGCTTTTAATTTTGAGGAGATCCCATCTATCTGTTTTTTCTTTCACTGCTCATGCTTTGGGTGTGAAGTTCCTGAAACCATTTCCTATTACAAGGTCCTGTAGATGTTTCCTTACATTATCTTCCAAAGTCCTTATGGTCTTGGTTCTTATATTTAGAGCTTTGATCCATCTTGAGTTGATTTTTGCATAAGGTATGAGATGGTGTACCTCTCTCATTCTTTTGGATATGGTTATCCAGTTCTCCAAACACCATTTGCTGAAGAGGCCATTTTCTCCCAGTTGAGTGGGCCCTGGTGGCCTTGTCAAATATCAGTTGATGGTATATGCAAGGATCTATATCAGAACTCTCAATTTGGTTCCGTTGGTCGGTATGTCTATCCTTGTGCCAATACCATGCCATTTTGACCACTGTAGCTTTGTAGTATGTTTTAAATTCAGGT
This sequence comes from Cabassous unicinctus, assembly GCA_029593785.1. NCBI lineage: Eukaryota > Metazoa > Chordata > Mammalia > Cingulata > Chlamyphoridae > Cabassous > Cabassous unicinctus. The sequence goes on along the minus strand of JAQZBX010004433.1, from coordinate 35,520 downwards.
AGTGCCATTCCTCCAATTTCATTTTTCTTTTTCAATATGTCTTTGGCTATTTAGGGCCTCTTGCCCCTCCAAATAAATTTCATAGTTAGTTTCTCCAATTCAGTGAAAAATGCTATGTTGATTTTTATTGAGATTGCATTAACTCTGTAGATTAGTTTGGGTAGGACAGACATCTAAATGATGTTTAGTCTTCCTATCCATGAACATGGGATATTCTTCCATTTATTTAAGTCTTCTTTGATTTCCTTTAACAGTGTTGTGTAGTTTTCTGTGTATGTCATTTATATCTTTAGTCAAATTTATTCCTAGGTATATGATTCTTTTAGGTACTATTGTAAATGGTATTTTTTTCTTGATTTCCTCTGCAGACTGCTCATTATTGGTGTACAGAAATGCTACTGATTTTTGTGCATTGATCTTCTATCCTGCTACTTTACTGAACTCATTTATAAGTTCTAGAAGCTTTGTTGTAGATTTCTCAGGGCTTTCTATGTATAGGATCATGTCAGCTGCAAATAGTGAAATTTTTACTTCTTCCTTTCCAATTTGGATGCCTTTCATATCTTTTTCTTGCCTCAGTGCTTGAGCAAGTACTTCTAACACAATGTTAAATAGGAGTGGTGAGAGTGGGCATCCTTGTCTTGTTCCCAATCTTAGAGGGAAAGCTTTTAGGATTTTACCATTGAATATGATGTTCGCTGTGGGTTTTTCTTATATACCCTTTATCATGTTCAGAAAGTTTCCTTCAATTTCTATCTTTTGTAGTGTTTTTATCAGGAAAGGGTGCTGTATTTTGTTGAATGCTTTTTCTGTGTCTATAGAGATGATCATTAGATTTTTTTCTTTTGATCTGTTTATGTGCTGTATTACATTGATTGATTTTCTTATGTTGAACCATCCTTGCATAGCTGGGATGAAACCCACTTGGTCATGATGTATAAGTTGTTTGATGTGTGGTTGAATATGACTAGCAAGTATTTTGTTGAGAATTTTAGCATCTAGGTTCATTAGAGAGATTAGTCTGTAACTTTCCTTTCTTGTGGCGTCTTTGTTTGGCTTTGGTATTAGGGTAATGTTGGCATCATAGAATGAGTTAGGCAATGTTCCTTCTACTTCTATTTTCTGGAAGAGTTTAAGCAGGATTGGTGTTAGTTGTTTCTGGAATGTTTGGTAGAGTTCTCCTGTGAAGCCATCTGGTCCTGGGCTCGTCTTAGTTGGGAGGTCTTTGATGACTAATTCTATCTCGTTAATTGTGATTGGTCTGTTGAGTTCATCAATTCCTTCTTTCATCAATGTAGGCTGTTTGTGAGTTTCTAGGAATTTTTCCATTTCCTCTAAATTATGCTTCTTGTTGGCATATAATTTTTCAAAGTATCCTCTTATGATACTCTATTTCTGTGGGTCAATGGTGATATCCCCTTCCTCATTTCTTATTTTGTGTATTTGCATCTTCTCTCTTTTTCTCTTTGTTAGTCCTTCTAAGTTTGTCAATTTTATTGATCTTCTCGAAAAACCAGCTTTTGGTTTTGTTTATTTTTTCTAGTGCTTTCTTATTTTCTATTTCATTTAGTTCTTCTCTAATGTTTGTTATTTCATTCTTTCTACTTCCTTTGGGGTTAGTTTGTTGTTCTTTTACTAATTCCTCCAGGTGTGCAGTTAGGTCTTCGATTTTAGCTCTTTCTTCTTTTTAGATATATGCATTTATGGCTGAATTTCCCTTTCAGTACAGCTTTTGCTGCATCCCATAGGTTTTGATATGTTGTATTGTCATTTTCATTTGTTTCAAGGTAGTTACTGATTTCTTTTGAGATTTCCTCCTTGACCCACTGTTTGTCTGAGTGTGTTGTTTGACTTCCATATCTTTGTTCCTAATCTGGCTCTCTGGCCCTTACTGATTTCCAGTTTCATTCCATTGTGGTCAGAGAAATTACTTTGTATATTTTCAATCTTTTTGAATTCATTGAGCATTTTTCTCCAGCCTAGCATGTGGTCTATCTTAGAGAATGTTCCATGTGCACTCGAGAAGAATATCCCACTGTATTTGGGTGTAGTGTTCTGTATATGTCTATTAGGTCCAGATCTTCTAATGTATTATTCAAAAAGCCCTTATTTCTTTATTGATTCTTTGTCGAGATGTTCTGTCTAATGGTGTTAATGGTGTATTAAAGTCCCCCACTATAATTGTAGACTCAATTATTTCTCTACTTAGTTTTTCCACTGTTTGCCTCATGTATTTTGAGGCACCTCGGTTAGGTGCATAAATGTTTATGATTGTTCTTTCTTTTTGAAAAATTACCCCTTTTACCAATATATAGTGTCCATCTTTGTCTTTTACAATGGCTTTGCATTTAAAGTCTGTTTTGTCTGATATTAGTATAGCTACTCCCACCCTTTTTTGGTTATTGTTTGCTTGTAAGATTGTTTTCCAGCCATTCTCTTTCAGCCTCCTTGTGTCCCTGGGTCTGAGGTGGGTTTCTTGTAGACAACATATCCATTCTGCCAATCTGTATCTCTTGACTGGTGAGTTTAATCCGTTAACATTCAGTGTTATTACTGTCAAGGAATCTTTTACATTAGCCATATTTTCTTTGTGTTTATGTATGTCATATGTTGTTTTTATTTCTTTTTTTTTGTCTTTTTAGTTATTCTTATACTCTCCTCCAACTCTTTCTCCTATTTTTCCTTTCAATCTGCAGAAATCCCTTTAGTATTTCTTGAAGGGCAGGTTTCTTATTGGCATACACTCTTAATTTCTGTTTATCTGTGAATATTTTGAACTCTCCATCATTTTTGGATTAGAGAATCTTGGCTGGAAATTTTTTTCTTTTAGTGCCTTAACTATATCATACTACTGCCTTCTTTTCTCCATGGATGAGAGATCAACACATAATCTTACTGAGCTTCCCTTGTATGTGATAGTTCTCTTTTCTCTTGCTCCTTTCATTATTTTCTCTTTGTTTTGAGCATTGGACAGTTTGAAAAGTATATGTCTTGGCTTAGGCCTGTTAGGATTTATGCTGTTTGGTGTGCACTGAGCTTCCTGGACATGTATGTCCATCTCCCTCAATAGGGTTGGGAAGTTTTCAGTCATTATTTCCTCCAACACACCTCTTGTCCCCTTTTCCTTCTCTTTTCCCTCTGGGATGCCTATAATACATATATTTGTGTGTTTTGCATTGTCATTCAAATCCATAAGTCCCTGCTGGTTTTTTTCTATCTTTTTATCTATCTGTTCTACTAACTGTTTGATTTCAGATGTACTGTCTTCCATATCACCAATTCTTTCCTCTTCCTGTTCAAATCTGCTGTTATGTGCTCTCAGTGTATTTTTGATTTCTTGGATTGTGCCATTCATCACCATCATATCCATTATCTTTTTAAGTATGTTTGTAATTTCTTCAGTATGTTCTCCCAGTGTCTTCTTAATATCCTTGATCTCTTCCTTCACTTCATTAAGTTGATCCATGATATTTGTTCTGCATCTCTTCCTGGTTTTTAGTGCGTTCATTGGACTGGGTCATGTTTTCTTGTTTTTTAGTGTGGTTTGTAATTTTTTGTTGCTGTCTGGTCATCTTTTTATCTTGATGGGTTTATTCAGTTGATTAGCTTCTCTCTCTACTCTAGGGTTTTATTTAGTTGCTGTTTTTGTGTGTGTGTTATGTTTTCTCTTTGACACTTTGTTCCTCTAAATCTATTTGCTTGCTGTTGTCTATGTTCTCTTGAAGGAAAAAGATTAGGGCCAGAGAAAGCAAAAGAGGTATGAAAAGAAAATGGATAATAGTAATAATAATAGTAAAATTAGAAGAGGAACAGTATAAGACCTTGAAAAATAAATAATAAGCTCATGTAAGCAGTATAGAGTAATAGGAATATAAAAGTGGAGTACCAAAAATGAAATGGGAAACCGAATAGAGAAAAATATATAGAATGAATTAAAAGGCCAGAATGATGAGGAGAGAGGGAAAGAGAAAAGAAAAGATAAAAAGAAAAAAGTTAATAAAAGAATGAAAATAGGATAGACAAGATAGAAATAAAAACCAGAAAATTGAGGACTAAACAAAGAGAGGTGGAATGTAACAACAACAGGAAGCGGAAGATAGAAAGATGAAGGAAGGAAAAGACATAGCGTTGGTAGACAAAATCAGTATACACAGAAAAGAGGAAATCAAAGAAGAGGAAACACAACAAACAAGAAAGCAGCCAGCAGCACCTTGACTCAGCCATCCCTTGAGAGAGAAGTGGTGAGCCCCCCTTTTAAACGGACACCATCTTGCCGCTTCCTGGTGACAGATATTCTGTTGTATGCCAGGTGCTAATCAAAAGAATAAAAGCAAAGCAATTCACTGTCTTTGCAAACTGGCTCTGCCTTGGCTGGTGATCTTCTTCAGAGTTTAACTCTCCTATCAAGATCAGCCTGAGCAAATGGGAAGTTCAGGGTCCTCTCTGTTTTATTGGAGCCTCCCTGGAGCCACAGAACCTTCTTTTCCTGGACTTGTGCTTCCTAGTGGCCTTAGAAATCCCCTGTTTATACTTTATAAGAGTTGGATAACACCTCTTCTACTTCCTTTGAAATAGACTTTTACCCCCTTCTGGATGCTATTTGAGTGAATTAATGCAGGTAGCACTTCGCCCTAGACTGCTCCAACTTAATTGTTTCTCATACTATACCTGCTGTCTACATGCTGCTTCTCTGTCCTCAGAACAAAATCTGGGAAGTTGAACGCCAGACAAACTTCCCAGCTCCATCTCTCAGACTTCCAACTGATAGATTGGCACTGATATACATGCTCCCCAGGATGCACACAGGAGCTACTTCGCTCACTCTGGAACAGGGCCTGGAACCCACGGGAGTGGAAGCTGACTCCACCCTGCATTGTGGATGGGTGAGGGGCCAGCAAGGACAACAGGAGCTTCTTCTATTGCTTTGAAGCTACATTTTCTTGATTCAGTACTTGCCTAATTAATGCAGTCTTTAAACGGTTTCCTCTGCTTTTGAGGAATGTTATTGTCTTTAAGATTCTGCTGCTTTTGCCTGAGGGAGGTTGGAACAAGGTACTCAGAGCTGGCCCCCAGTGAACTGAGGTAGCTAATCAAAAGCAGTGAGTTTGTAGGAATAGGTCTTTATGTCCCACCCCACCACCAGCAAGCTGCACCGTGAGCCCATGTTGCAGTCCCCGCTGCTGTCTGCCATGAGGCTGGGGAATGGGGAATCATAGCTGATGCATGGAGGGTGGAACTCACCAGTATTTATTGCAGTTTACCAGCCTCTTTCTCCTGCTGCTCCCCGGATGCTCTACGCTGTGCCACTAGACTCCAGAGTTTCAAAATAGTTGATGCAGACAGTTCCTGCCATTGTAATAGTTGTTTTGGTGGAGGTACTGATTCCTGAAGCTTCCTACTCTGACATCTTCCTCTGAGGAAAAATTTATCATTTTTAAAAATATTTTTTTATTAGAGAGGTTTTGAACTTACAAAACAACCATGAACATGTGTGGAATTCCCATACAACACCCCTCCACCTACACACTACATTGTTGTGGAACATTTGTTACAGATTTTGAGATAATATCATCAGACTATTAACACTAACTATGCTCTATTATATGCATTTGGTATATTTTTTTCCATACCCTCCTATAATTAACAAGTACATCTTTGGCTTGATGCAAGAATACTACAGTACTGCTGTTAACTATAGTCCATAGGTTACATTAATGGTATTTTTCCCATGATTCTCCACATTTTACCACCTTGCAATAGTGATGTACATTTGTTCTAGTTCATAGAAGGACATTCTTGTATTTGTATTATTAACCATAATTCTCATCTACCTCTAGGTTCACTATGGTATTCAGTTCCTAGATTATTCTCTAGCTTTCTTTCAATTGACATTACATCCCTAGACTGCCCTTTTCATCCACAATCCCAATTATATACAAACTTCTTCAGTTCTACTCACTATAATGTATTATCATCAGCTCTATCCATTTCCACACTTTTACAGTCAAGTTAATTAAAACTTCCATATGCATTTAGCTTCAGTATACATTTGTTCTTAGCTTCTTCTTATCTCCTCATAATCTTTACTCTAGGTTTTAACTCCATGCATTTATTCTTTGTGTTTAGTTCACATTAGTGAGAACTATGCAATATTTGTCCTTTGTGTCTGGCTTATTTCACTTAACATAATGTCTTCAAGGTTCATCCATGTTATCATATGTGTACCAATTTCATTTCTTACAGCAGCATAATATTCCATCATGTGTATATACCACATTTGTTTATACATTCATTTGTTGATGGACACTTGGGTTGTTTCCATCTTTTGGCAATTGTGAATAATGCTACTATAAACATCGGTGTGCAAATGTATATTCGTGTCACAGTTTTCAGTTCTTCTGGATATATTCCTAGTAAAGGAATTGCTGGATCGTATGGCAGTTCTATATTTAGCTTCCTGAGAAACCTCCAAACTGTCTTCCACAGAGGCTGCACCATTTTACATTCCCACCAACAGGAAGGATTGTTCCTCTTTCTCCACATCCTCTCCAGCACTTTTTGTTTTCTATTTTTTTAATAATGGTCATTCTATGCAGTGTGAGATGATATCTCATTGTCATTTTGATTTGCATTGCCCTAAGAGCTAGTGATATTGAATATTTTTTCATGTACTTTTTGGCCATTTGTATTTCCTCTTTGGAGAAATGTGTATTTAAGTCTTTTGCCCATTTTTAAATTAGATTGCTTGCTTTTTTATTGTTGAGTTGTATAATCTCTTTTTATAGAATGGAAGTCAAACCCTTATCAGATTTGTGGTTTCCAAATAATTTTTCTCATTGAATAGGCTGCCTTTTTACCTTCTTGGTGAAGTCCTTTGAATCACAAAAGTGTTTAAGTTTGAGGAGGTTCCATTTATCCATATTTTCCTTTGTTGCTCATGCTTTTGGAATAAGGTTTAAGAATCTACCACCTACCACAAGGTCTTGAAGATCCTTCCCTAAATTTTCCTCTAGGAGCTTTATCATTGTAGATTTTATAGTTAGGTCTTTGATCCATTTTGAGTTAATTTTTGTATAAGGTGTTGAAATAGGGTTCCTCTTTCTTTCTTTTGGCTATGGATATCCGGTTTTACCAGCACTATTTGTTGAATAAATTGTTCTGCCCCAGCTGGGTGGGTTTGAGAGCCTTGTCAAAAATCACGTGACCATGGATGTGATAGTCTGTTTCTGAACCACCAGTTTGGTTTCATTGGTATAGGTGTCTATCTTCATGCAAGTAACATACTGTTTTAACCACTGTAGCTAGGTAATATGATTTAAAGTCTGGAAGGGAGAGTCCTTCAACTTCGCTCTTCCTTTTTAAGATGTTTCTGGCTATTTTGGGCCCCTTACCCTTCCAAATAAATTTGATAATTGTGTTTACCATTTCTTTAAAATATGCTGGTGGAACTTTTATCAGGATTGCATTGAATCTGTATATCAATTTGGGTAGAATTTCCATCTTAATGATATTTAGTCTTCCAATCCATGAGCATGGAATATTCTTCCATTTAGTTAGGTCTTTTAAAAAAAATTATTTTAGCAATGCATTGTAGTTTTCAGAATGCAAGTGCTTTACATTCTTGGTTAAGTTTATTCCTAAACATTTGATTCTTTTAGTTACTATTGTAAATAGATTTTTTTCTTGACTTCCTCCTCAGATTGCTCATTGCTCGTGTATAGAAGCACTACTGATTTTTTCATATTAATCTCGTATCTTGCCACTCTGATGAAATCATTTATTAGCGTGAATAGCTTTGTTGTAGATTTATTGGGTCTTTCTAGGTATAGGATCATATTATCTGCAAATACCAAAAGTTTTACTTCTTCCTTTCCAATTTGGATGCTTTTTATTTCTTTTTTATTGCCTGATTGTTCTAGCTAGAACCTCTAGCACCATGTTGAACAACAGTGGTGACAGTGGGCATCCTTGTTTTGTTTCTGATTTCATTGGGAAAGCATTCAGTCTTTCACCATTGAGTGCAATGTTAGCTGTGGTTTTTTCATATATGGCCTTTATCATGTTGAGAAAATTTCCTTCAATTCCTTTGTTTTATAGTACTTTTATCAAGAAAGGATGCTGTATTCTGACAAATGCCTTTTCTGCCTCAATCAATAGGATCATGTGATTTTTCTTCTTTGATTTATTGATGTGGTGCATTACACCAATTGACTTCCTTTAGTTGAAACATCCTTGCATGTTTGGTATTGAAACCACTTGATCATGATGAATAATTCTTTTTATGTGTTGTTGGATTCATTTAGCAAGTATTTTTGGGGGGATTTTTGCATCCATATTCATTAGGGAAATGGGTCTGTAATTTTCCTTTTTTGTAATATCTTTATCTGGCTTTGTTATTAGGGTGATATTGGTTTCATATGAAGACTTTGGTAGCATTCCTTCTTGTTCAGTTTTTTGGAAGAGTTTGAATAAGATTGGTTTTAAATCTTCTTTGAATTCTGGATAGAACTCACCTGTGAAACAATCTGGTCCTGGGCTTTTCATCTGGGGGAGTTATTTGATGACTGCTTTTTGGTTTGTTGAGGTCTTCTATTTTTTTCTAGGATCAGTGTTGGTTGTTCATATGGTCCTAGGAATTTTTCCATTTCATCTACATTGTCTAGTTTTTTGGTGTAAAGTTGTTCATAGTATCCTCTTATGATCTCTTTTATTTCTGTGGGGTCATTAGTAATGTCCCCACTTTTATTTTCATCTTTTCTCTTTTTTCTTTGTCAGTCTAGCTAAGGGTTTGTCTATTTTGTTAATCTTCTTGAAGAACCAACTTTTGGTTTTGTTAATTCTCTCTATTGTTATTTTGTTCTCAATTTCATTTATTTCTGCTCTGATCATTTTTATTTTATTCTTTCTGCTTGCTTTGGGATCAGTTTGCTGTTATTTTTCTAGTTCCTCCAGCTGTGTTGTTAGGTCATTGACTTTAGCTTTTTCTTTTTTTTTAATGTAAGCATTGATGGCTATAAATGTCACTCTCAACACTGCTTTTGCTGCATCCCATATGTTTTGATATGTTGTATTCTCATTTTCATTCAACTCCAGATGTTTATTGATTTCTCTTGAAATTTCTTCTTTGACCCACTGATTATTTAAGTATGTAGTTTAATCTGCATATATTTGTGAATTTTCCCCTTTTCCTCCTCTTGTTGATTTCCAGCTTTATTCCATTATGATCAGAGGAAGTGCTTTGTATAATTTCAATCTTGAATTTATTAAGATCTGCTTTGTGACACAACATTTGGTCTATCCTGGAGAAAGATCCATGAGCACTTGAGAAGAATGTATATTCTGCTGTTTCGGGGTGTAATGTTCTGTATATGTCTGTTAGGTTTAGTCAATTTATCATATTATTCAAGCTCTCTGTTTTCTTATTAATCCACTGCTCAGATGTTGTAGCCAATGCTGAGAATGGTGCATTGAAGTCTCCAGCTATTATTGTAGTGATATCTATTTCTCTCTTCAATTTTGCCACTGTTTGCCTCATGTAATTTGGGGCATCCTGGTTAGGTGCACATATATTTATGATTGTTATTTCTTCCTGGTGAATTGTTCCTTTTATTAATATATAAATCCTTCTTTGTCTCTATAACAGTTTTGATTTTAAAGTCTATTTCATCCAGTATAAGTATAGCTACTCCACATTTTTTTTTTTTTTTTTTTTTTTTTTTTTTGTATAGCATGCATGGAATACCTTTTTCCAGCCATTCCTTTTCAATATATTGGTATCTTTGGGTCTAAGGTGAGTCTCTTATAGACAGCATACTGATGTCTCATATTTTCTTATCCATTCTGACAGTCTATGTCTTTTGATTGGGGAATTTAATTCATTACCATTCAATGTTATTACTGTAAAGGCAGTTCTTCACCCATTTTGACCTTTGGGTTTTATCTGTTATATTTTATTTTCACCACTCTTTTTATACTTTTAGTTACTTTTACTGATATAATCTTCATTTCCAGACTCTCCAAGCCTTTCTTTCCTGTCTTTTCTATTTAGTCTGTAGCACTCCCTTTAGTATTTCCTGCAAAACTGGTCTCTTTGTTACAAACACTCTCAGTTTCTGTTTATCTGTGAATATTCTAAACTCACCCTCATTTTTGAAAGACAGTCTTCTTGTCAGATATAAAATTCTTGGCTGGCGGTTTTTCTCTTGCAGTACCTTAATATAGCATACCACTGCTTTCTTGCCTCTACGGTTTCTGATGAGAAATCAGCACTTAATCTTATTGGGTATCCCTTGCATGTGATGCATCTCTTTTTTCTTGCTGCTCTCAGAATTCTCTGTCTTTGGCATTTTACATTCTGTTTAGTAAGTATCTCAGAGTAGGTCTATTTGGATTTATTCAGATTTTGTTGGACATGGATATCTATGTCCTTCAATAGGGTTGGGAAATTTTCAGCCATTATTTCTTCAAATATTCCTTATGCCCCCTTTCCCTTCTCTTCTCCTTCTAGGACACCCATGGCATGTATGGTTGCACATCTCTTGCTGCCATTTAGTTCCCCGAGATCTTGTTCAATTTTTTCCAGTCTTTCCTTTATCTGTTCTTTTGTATGTTCCCTTTCGGATGCCATGTCTTCCAGCATACTGATCTTTTCTTCTGCCTCCTCAAATCTGCTGTCATATGCCTCCAGTGTATTTTTAATTTCATTTATTGTGACTTTCATTCCCATAAGATCTGCTATTTTTCTATGTATGCTTTCAAATTTTTCTTTGTTCTCACCCAGTGTTTTCTTGATATACTTAATCTCTGTAGCCATCTCATTGAATTTATTAAGGAGATTTGTTTGAACATATATGACTAGTTGTCTCAATTACTTTATGTCATCTGGAGGCTTATTTTGTTCCTTTGACTGGGCCATATCTTCCTGTTTCTTAGTATGTATTGTAACTTTTTTGTTAGTGTCTTGGCATCTGGCTTACTAGATGTATTTATTCAAGGTGCAGTTTCTTTCTTTAGTTTAGGGCTTTCTTGCCCTTTCTCCCTTGCTTGTTGTACAGTAGTATGTAGTTGGTGCTGTAAGCTCTGGAGGCTGAAGCTGCCTGTGTTGCCCCAGGAACTAATGAAGCTTCTCCTACCTTTCTCCTCTGCCAGGTTTAGGGACAGAGCTGAAGCTGTACATAGTAACCCAAGCTGTGCAGGCCAAGACTATCTGTAGTTGCCTAGAGAGACTGCTGAATCTTCACACCCCTTCCTTCCTTGCCTGGCATGGGGATGGAGATGCAGATGTGGACAGCAAACTAAGCCATGCAGGTGAAAACTGACTGCAGTTACCCGGGTAGACTGATGTAGCACCAGCCTCTCTCCTCCCCTAACAGGGGTGGGGATGGACCCTCCGGAATGCCCGGTGATCTAATCTGTGTGTGCCCAAAGCACCTGCAGTTGCCCTGAGAGGCTGAGGAAATGCTGTCCCTTCTGCCCTTTAAGGGGTGGGGGTGGAAACACAGGCACTCAATTGACCAGTCCACATGGGCTGAAAGCACCTAAGGTTGCCCAGAGAAATTGAGGAAACACAGCTCCTCTCCTATTTTATTGGGGGAGCAGGGATGGAGCCACAGGTGTCCAACTATTCAGACTGTGTGGGATGAAAGCACCTGCCATTGCTTAGAGAGGCTGAGGAGACACCACCTCCCTCTTGTCCTATTGGAGGTGGGGGTGAAGCCACAGGAGTCCAACAATCCAGTTCATGCAGGCTGAAAGTGCCTGCAATTGTCCGGATAGGCTGAGGAAACACCAGCTCCCTCCTATCCTATGGGTGGGTGGTGGTGGAGTCCAAGGTGCTCAGCAAACTGGTCTGTCTGGGTCAAAAGCACCTACAGTTTCCAGAGAGGCTGGGGAAACACAGCTGCCTTCCTATCCTATTAGGCTGTGGGGATGGAGCACCAGGTGTCAGCCAGGTGTCAACTATTCAGTCTGTGCCAACCAAAGGCACCTGCAGTTGCCCAGAGAGGTTTTTGCAGGTCCCCCCAGCTTCCTCCCTGCCGAAGATGGGAATGGAGGTTAGGCTAAGGCTGCAGTCCAATCTTGGTGGAAAGAAGCCAGTCTCTACCTTCACTGTGATTTTTAATCAGCCCCACTACCCCTCATGCCAGGGCCAGAGTTAAAAAGGAGGCTACCATCCTCTTTCTGACTTGGACAGGTTCAAACTTTAGCCCTTCTTAGTATTAAACTTTAGCCAGCTGAATTTACTAATCAGCTGAAGTCGGTGCCCAACCATCTATTCCCCATTTTTGGAAAAGGAGCTTCCAACTCCAGCCATGGAATACCTCGTGAAGCAGCTTGTGCTGCCAGTGAAGGATGGGTACTGGCCTCCACAGTGTGGAGTGCTCTACTCATGAATCCTCACTGCAGATGGGCAGTATCCTCCTTCCATTCTTTCAAGGATGTTGCAGGATGCTCTTCTGGTCTCCTGGGGCCCCCAAAAACATGCTTTAGACAGCTCTGGGTGATTACTAACTGTCCCTTTTTCTCCATTATCATTTAATATCAGTATGGTATGTAGTGACGTTTCCTCTTTCATTCTCTTATCTTTTTTCCCAGACCAGTTTGACTAGATTTGTTGAATTTTTTTTCTTTTCAAAGAATCAGGTTTTGGTTTCATTGATTTTCTCTATCAGTTTTCTGTTTCTTATTTATTGTCTTTCCCTTATTTATATTATTTCCTTTGATTTAGATTTTTTCTTCATCTCATTTATTAACATGGAAGGTTATAATTTGAGATTATTTTACTTTTCTAATAAAAGTGGAAATGTAACATTAAAATGTTACATTATAAGCTTCCCCATAAGCCTAGCTTTAGCTGCCTCCCACAAATTTCGATGTGTGTATTTTCATTTTCATTCAATTCAAAACATTTTTTAATATCTTTTGTCTTATTTAGTAGAGTCTTATTTAATTTCCAAACAAGTGTGAGTTTTTCAGATATGTTTCTGAGTTTGGTTTCCAGATTAATTCTGTTATATTAAGTAGCACATACTTTGGAGCATTTCATTTTTTAAAATTTTGATAAAGTTTGATTTTTTTGCCCAGAATATGTTGTATCTTATTGAATGATCCTTGTGTACTAGAAAAGGATGTGCATTTTGCTGTTGACATGGGGAGTGTTTTATAAATGTCAATCATGTTATGTGATTGATAATATTGATCATGTCTTACACATTTTTTCTTATTTCTGCCTACTTGTGATATTTATTACTGAGAAAGGAAATTTAAAGTCTGAAACTAAAACCGTAGATTTTCCTTCTCCTTTTGGTTCTATTAATTGTTGCTTCACATATTTTGAAGGTTTTTTAGGTTTTCATATATTTTGGATTGTTATATTTTATGAAGTCATTATCCAATGCTCCTTTTTTATTCCTGGTAGTATTCTATATTTTGTTATTTTACAGGGGAAATATCAAAGGCCAACTTAATGCTTTCTATAAGAAACTCACCAATATGTAGATAAAGATAAATCAAAACTAAAAGATTGAAAAACATACACCATGGAAACAGTAGGCAAAAGAAATCTGGAATTTGTATCTTAATATCAGAGTGTATTACCTGTAGTAAGAACAAGTACTGATTTTGTAATGTGTTGGTAAATAGTTAGCAAATGCCTGTCTGACCATCATCATCCACCACTGAAATCACTATATTATACAGTCCCTAGATTATCCTCTAGCTTTCTTTCAATTGACACTAACTTCCCTAGATGACCCCTTTTAGCCACAATCACATTTATAAATCAGCATGTTGATTATATTCACTATAATGTGTTACCATCAACTCTAACCATATCTCCATGCTTACAATCACCCTTATTAAACATGCTACATGCATTCAGTGTCAGCTCCCACTTCTCAACCCACATTCTATCTCCTAGTAACCTAACTCCGTAATTTAACTCCATGAGTTTCTAGTTCATATAAGTGATACCATACAGTATTTATCCATATGTGTCTGGCTTATTTCACTCAACATAATGTCCTCAAGTTTCATTCATGTTGTATGCATCCCAAGTTCATTTCTTCTTACAGCTGAATAGTATTCCATCGTATATATATACCACATTTTGTTTATGCATTCATCAGTTGCTAGACACTTAGATTGTTTCCATCTTTTAGCAATTGTGAAAAATGCCACTTATGAACATCAGTGTGCAAAAGTCTGTTTGCATCCTTGCTTTCAGTTCTTTTAAATATATTCCTAGTAGCGGGATTCCTGGATTATATAGCAGTTCTATATTTAGCATCCTGAGGAACTGCAAAACTGTCCACAGAGGCTGCACCATTTTACATTCCCACCAACAGTGAAGGAGTGTTCCCAATTTTCCACATTCTTTCCAGCACTTGTAGTGTTCTGCCTTTTTAATAATGGTCATTCTGTAAGGCATGAAATGATATCTCATTGTAGTTTTGATCTGCATTTCCCTAATAGTTAGTTATGTTGAACAGGTTTTCATGTGTTTTTGTCCATGTATTTCTTCATTGGAAAATTTTCTATTTAAGACTTTTGCCCATGTTTTATATTAGGTCACTTGTCTTTCTGTTCAAGACTTTTGCCCATTTTTAAAATTGGGTTGCTTGTCTTTTGTTGTGTGATTTCTTTATATATAATAGAGATCAAACTCTTATTGGATATGTGGTTTCTGAAAATCTTCTCCCAATAAGTAGGCTGCCTTTTCATCTTCTTAACAAAGTCATTTCAAGCAAAAAAATGTTTAATTTTGAGGCGGTCCCATTTATTTTTTCTTTCATTGCTCGTGCTTTGAGTATAAGGTTTAAGAAACCACCACCTTCCACAAGATCTTGAAGATGTTTCCCTACATTTTCTTCTAGGATTTTTATTGTTCTAGCTTTTATATTTAGGTACTTGATCCATTTTGAGATAATTTCTGTATAAGGTGTGAGATAGGGGTCCTCTTTCTTTCTTTTGAATATGGATATCCTGTTCTCCCAGCACCATTTGTTGAATAGACTGTTCTGAACCAGCTGGGTGGGTTTGAGAACCTTGTCAAAAATCACTTGACCGTAGATGTAAGCATCTATTTCTAAATTTTCAATTCAGTTCCATTTGTCAACATGTCTATCTTTATGCCAGTACCATGCTATTTCTTACCACTGGAGCTAAGTAATATGCTTTAAAGTCAGAGTTCTCCAACTTTGCTCTTCTTTTAAAAGACTTTTTTTTTTTGGCTGTTCAGGGCCCCTTACCCTTACAAATAAATTTGGTAATTGGCTTTCCATTTCTGTAAAAAGGCAGCTGGAATTTTGATTGGGATTGCATTTACTCTATAAACCAGTTTAGGTAGAATTGACATCTTAGTGGTATTTAGGCTTCCAATCCATAAACACAGAATGTCCTTTCATTTATTTAGATCTTCTTTGTTTTGTTTGTTCTTTTAGCAATATTTTGTAGTTTTCTGAATATAAGTCCTTTATGTCCTTGGTTAAGTTTATTTCTAAATATTTGGTTCTTTTAGTCACTATTGTAAATGGAATTTTTTTTCTGACTTCCTCCTCATATTGCTCATTAGTAGTGTATAGAAATACTACTGATTTTTGCATATTAACCTTGTATCCTGCCACTTTGCTGAACTCATCTTTTAATCTAGTAGCTTTGTTGTGGATTATTTGGGATTTTCTAGGTGTAGGATCATATTATCAGTGAATAGCAAAAGTTTTACTTCTTCCTTTCCTATTTGGGTGCCTTTTATTTCTTTTTTCTTGCCTAATTGCTCTAGCTAGCACTTCTAAAACAATATTGGATAACAGTGGTGACAGTGGGCATCCTTGGTTTGTTCCCAATCTTAGCGAGAAATTTTTCAGTCTTTCACTGTTGAGTACAATGTTAGCTGTGGGTTTTTAATATGTGCACTTGAGGAAACTTCCTTCTATTTCTATCTTTTGGAGTGTTTTTATCAAGAAATGATGCTGTATTTTGTCAAATGCCTTTTCTGCTTCAATTGAGAAGATTGGGTGATTTTTTCTTCTTTATTTTGTTAATGTTGTTTGTTATACTAATTGAGTTTCTTGTGTTGAACCACCTTGCATACCTGGGATAAAAGCCATTTGATCATGATGTATAATTCTTTTAATGTGCTTTTAGATTCAATTAGCAAGTATTTTGTTGAGGATTTTTGCCTCTGTACTCATTAGAGAAATTGGCCTGTAATTTTCTTTTTTTGGGGTAATATCTTCATTTGGTGTGGTATTAGGGTAAAGTTGGCTCATAGCATGAGTTTGGGAGTATTCCCTTCTGTTCAATTTTTTGGAAGAGTTTGAGCAAGATTGGTATTAGATCTTCATTGAATGATTGGTAGAATTCACCTGTGAAGCCATCTGGTCATGGTCTTCTCATTTTTGGGGAGATTTTTGATGACTGTTTCAATCTCCTTACTTGTGATTGGTTTGTTGAGGTCTTCCATTTCTTCTAGGGTCAGTGTAGGTTTGTTTGTTTCTAGAAATTTAACCATTTCTTCTATGTTGTCTAGTTTTTTGGCATATAGTTGTTCATAGCATCCTCTTATAATCTTTCTTATTTTTGCAGGTAAGTGGTAATGTCCCCTTTCTTGTTTTTGATTTCATTTATTTGCATCTTCTCTCTGTTTTCTTTGTGAATCTGGCTAAGGTTTTGCTGATTTTGTTGATCCTCTCTAAGAACCAACTTTTGGTTTATTTGATTCTATTTTTTAAAATTCTAATTTCATTTATTTCTGCTTGAATCTTTGTTTTTTCTTTTCTTCTGCTTGGTTTGGAATTAGTTTGTGGTTCTTTTTCTAGTCCTCCAGGGGTGCAGTTAGGTCTTCAATTTTAGCTCTTTCTCCTTTTTTTAATGTAAGAATTGAGGGCTATAAATTTCTCTCTCAGCATTGTCTTCACTGTATCCCATATGTTTTGATATGTTGTGTTCTCATTTTCATTCATCTCAAGATATTTACTGATTTCCTCCTCCTATTTCTTCTTTGACCCACTGATTACTTAAGAGTGTGTTTTATAATCTCCATAAATTTGTGAATTTTCCCTTTGTCTGCTGTTATTGAATTCCACCTTCATTCCATTATGATCAGAAAAAGTGTTTTGTATAATTTCAGTCTTTTTAAATGTATTGAGACCTCTCTTGTGACCCAACATATGGTCTACCTTGGAGAAGGATCCATGAACAATTAAGAAGAATGATTATCCTACTGTTTTGGGTTGTAATGCTCTAGAAATGTCTGTTAGGTCTAGCTCATTTATCTCATTATACAAACTCTCTGTTTTCTTATTTATTCTCTGTCCATGTATTCTATCCAATGCTGAGAGTGGTGTATTGAAGTCTCCAACAATTAATGTAGAGACATCTATTTCTCCCTTCAGTTTTGTCAGTGTGTGTCTCATGTGTTGCCAGTGTGTGTCTTATGTATTTTGGTTAGATGCATAAATATTTTGGATTTTTATTTCTTCTTGGTGAATTGCTCCTTTCATTAATATATAATGACCTTCTTCATCTCTTATAACAATTTGGCATTAAAAATCTATTAGTCCAATATTAATCTCACTATTCCAGATACTTTTTGTTTACTATTTGAGTGGAATATTTTTTTTCCCAACCTTTCACTTTCAGCCTGATTGTGTCCTTGTATCTAAGGTGAGTTTCTTGTAGACAGTATATAGATGGCTCATTTTAAAAAAATCTGTTTTATCAGTCTATGTCTTGATTGGGGAGTTGAATTCATTAATGTTCAATGTTATTACTGTAAAGGCATTCATTACTTTGTCCATTTTATCCTTTGGCTTTCTGTTGTCATATCTTACTAATTCTGTCTTTTTACCATTTTATTTACCCTTCTTAATAATCTTCATTTCTACACTCTTCTCCTAGTCTTTTGCCCTTGTCTTTTCCTTTCTGGCTTCACTACTCCCTTTGGTGTCTCTTGTAAATCTGATATTTTGGCAACAGACTCTCAATTTTTGTTTGTCTGTGAAGATTTTAACCTCACCCTCATTTTTGAAGGATAGTTTTACTGGATAAAGAATTCTTGGATGACAGTTTTTCTCTTTCAGAGACTTAAATACATCATACACCACCTTCTTTCCTCCATGGTTTCTGATGGAAGTTTGATGTTTATTCTTATTGAACTTCTCTTGTTTGTGATGCATTGCTTTTCTCTTGCTGCTTTCAGAATCCTCTCTTTATCTCTGGCATTTGACATTCTGAATAGTAGGTGTCTCAGAGTATGTCTATTCAGATTTATTCTGTTTGGGGTGTATTGTCCTTATTGAATGTTGATATTTGTGTCTTTCATAAGGTTTGGGAAATTTTCTTCATTTTTTCCTCATATATTTTTTCTGACCCCCTTTCCATTCTCTTCTCTTTCTGGGACAGTTATAATGCATGTTTGTAAGTTTTACTTTGTCATTCAGTTCCCTGAGACCCTGTTCCATTTTTCCATTCTTTCCTCTTTCTGTTCTCCTGTCTTTTCAAGTTCAGATGCTCTGTCCTCCAGTTCACTAATTTTATCCTCTACTAATTCAAGTTTGCTGTTACATGCCTCTAATGTAGTTTGTTTTTTTTTTTTAATCTCATCCATTGTTTCTTTCATTCCCATAATCTTTGTTACTTTTCTTTGAAGGCTTTCATATTGTTCTTTATGCCACCCAGTGTCTTCTTAATATTCTTTATCTCTTAAGCCCTATTTTCCTTCAACTCTTTGAATGTATTAGGAGATTTGTGAGATTATCATTGATTAGTTGTCTTAAATTCTGTGTCTCATCAGGATTTTTTATTTGATCCTTTGCCTGGATCCTCTTCCTATTTCTTAGTTTGGCTTGTAACTTTTTGATGATGTCTAAGTATCTGATTATGTTAGTGAATTTACTCTCATCATCAGTTTCTCTCTCTTGCCTCATAGTTTTGTTTCATCACTCTTCTTTGATTTTTGGTTTAAGTTATTCTAAATCTTTAAGACTTCCCAGCTTAGGTTATCAAAACAGGGCTATGGAGCCACTAATGGGGTGCAGACCATATTCAAGAATGCCTGGACATCAGAGACTCCAAAAAGCTTTATTTACTTATTGTAGTTTCCCAGCCTGCTAACTGATAGTGCTCTTTGGTGAACCATTCCATGGAGGTGTCTCTTTCAACCTCCACTGACTGGTTATTCTGGTCTGGCCAGATCTGAGATTCAAAATGCACTTTGGTGGTCAAACTCACCAGAGAGAAACCACTCTCCACCCCTTACCACACTCTCCCTACTCCTGGGGACAAAGATGTCCATTACCCTCTCAGTTGGCCCTAGTGAGCCATGGATTTTACCCAGGCTGTTTGCCTTGAGGGTTGGGGAAGGGTGCTGTTGCCCACCACGGGGGCTATTATCTCATGGTTTTCACTTTGGCCTCTTCATCCTTCTGTCCCTTTCCCTCCTGGATGATGGATGTGTCCTGTTCTGCACACCCCCAAAGCATCTCCCTCAGATGGCTCTTTGCCCTTCCTCTGTTGTTTTTGTAAGAGAGTTGAGTCCTGCTGCCCTACTCCAATGTCATCTTCCTGGAAGACCTAACAAATGTATGCTACTTTTTATTGTAGAGTCCATATAGCCAATTGAACCTCACAACATGCTTTCATTTATTTTGCTGAACTCACCTCCATAAACAACCCATGGCTGCAAATGATAAACTAATCCTGTTGTTCCAATATGATGCTGGCTGATATTATTTTTTCCATTTGTGTGTTGGAACTTCACGTTTTCTTGTGCATGATGTGCATGATCTCTTTGCTGAATTAAAATTTTCAAAAACAGGAAGAGTATTTCCTCAATTTTTGGGCTATTCACAGTGTAACATCTATAGGCACAGTACACTTTTAATTTGAAATTATTAATATTTTTTCATTCACTCTCTTAAGTCTAGACAATCAACAAGATGATATATTAAGCTGTGATTTGTAACATTTGCCTATTTCCATCATGTAAATACTTTCGCCATGACCTATATCTGATTGCAGAGTTGGGAAGAGATGTGCAGTATCACACTATTATGTATTATTTCCATCATACAGATACAATACATGTAAGTAACCTCAAGGGCATAGATAATAACAAAATGTAGTAGAATGTGTAGAAAATGATGAGTTTTGAGAACTTATTACCTTTTAAAAACATAATTTAATTATGTTTATTTTTATTTTTATATATAAATTTAATTTTATAATATTGTCTGTATATAACAACTGGTATGCAAAATTCATGGAAATATAGCAATTGGTTCTTGCCAGTCAATGTAGTCAGCTCCAGCAAAACACTGGTATTGTGAAAAAAACTTTTTGTTACATAAAAATTTACGTTTCTTATTGTGAATTTCTGTCATGACCAAATTGAAAGCCGCTGGCCTAGATGAAGGCAATTTTAAAAATATTCTTCGTGTAGTTGAAAACAAAGTGTATTCTACAGTTACTGGGTATGGTGTTTGATTTGTGTGTTTAGTCAAGTTTTGTTTGTGTGTTTTGCTAAAATCATCTGTCATAAATTTGCTTTCACCTTTATATCCATCATTTAACAGAGAAATTTATATTCAAATGTCCTACTGTGAAGGAGCATTTGTCTATTCCTGTTTGTGGTTCTCTCAGTTTTGCTTCATACAATTTGAGGCTACATCATTATCTTGTTAGACTGGTTCTTAAATTTAGTGTGCATGATAATTGCCTGTAGGGCTTTTTAAAACACAGAATATAGGGCCTGCCTCCAGAGTTTCTGATTCAGTAGGTGCGGAATGGGGCCTGGGGAATTTGTATTTCTAACAAATTCCCAAATATGTTGCTGCTAGTCCTGGGGGCTGCACACTGAGAGCCAATGAGTTATTACATTTTG
This sequence comes from Cabassous unicinctus, assembly GCA_029593785.1. Lineage (NCBI taxonomy): Eukaryota > Metazoa > Chordata > Mammalia > Cingulata > Chlamyphoridae > Cabassous > Cabassous unicinctus. Next base: position 14,639 of record JAQZBX010004433.1, on the reverse strand, counting down.
GAATTGTTAATCTTCCTTGAATTGAACCTTTTATTACTATTGTGATCCCTTTTATTCCTATTAATACCATCTACATTTAGGTCTACTTTGTCTGATATTAGTATTGCTATACTGCTTTTCTTTTGGTTTATATTACCTGTATTTTTAATGCTTTTATTAACAACCTTTCAGGATTTTAAGCTTTATGTATGCTTCTTAAAAAATGTTCATGGAATCTTCACCAGGAGTAGATTCTGACTTAAGAAACCACTTTCTTTGCTCAACCATAAGAAACAACTCCTTAGCTGTTAAAGTTTCATCATAAGATTACAGCATTTCAGTTACATCTTCAGGATCCACTTCTAATTCTAGTTCTTTTGCTATTCTATGACATCTGTGGTTACTTCCTCCACAGAAGTTTTGAACCCCTCAAAGTTATGCATGAGGGTTGCAATGAACTTCTTCCAAACTCCTGTTAATGTTGATGTTTTGACCTCCTCCCATGAATCTTGGATATTCTTAAATGGCATCTAGAGTGGTGAATTGTTTTTCAATTTACTTTGCCCAGATCCATCATAGGATTTATTATCTATGGTAGTGATAGCCTTATGAAATGTATTAAATAATAAGACCTGAAAGTCGAAACAACTCCTTGATTCATGGACTGCAGAATGGATGTTATATTGGCAGACCTGAAAACAACATATACATCTCCATCAGAGTTCTTGGGTGACCAGGTACATTGTCAATGAGCAATAATATATTCAAAGGAATCTTCTTTTCTGAGCAGTGGCTTTCAACAGTGGGCTTCAAATATTCAGTTAAACATTGTAAACACATATGCTGTCACCCAGGCTTTGTTGAACCCCTTATAGAGCACAGGCAGAGTAGATTTAGCATAATTCTTAAGGGCTTTAGGATTTTCCAAATGTTAACTGAGCACTGGCTTCAAGTTAAGCTTACAGCTGCAACCTAACAAGAGAGTCAGACTGTCCTTTGAAGCTTTGAAACCAGGCATTGACGTCTCCTCTCTTGCTATGAAAGTCCTAGATGTCATCTCCTTTGATTATAAGACTGTTTCATCTACACTGAAAATCTGTTGTTTAGTGTAGCCACTGTCATCAATGATCTCAGCTATATCTTCTGGATAACTTTATTTTATGGAGGTGGCTTCTTTCATTAAACCTCATGGACCAACCTCTGCTAGCTTCAAACATTTCTTCTGCAGCTTCCTCACCACTTCATTCTCATAGAATTGAAGAGAGTTAGGGCCTTGCTCTGGATTAGGCATTGGCTTCAGGGAATGTTGTGGCTGGTTTGATCTTCCATCCAAACCACTAAAACTTTCTCCATATCAGCAATAAGGTTGCTTCACTTTCTTATCATTCGTGTGTTCACTGGAGCAACATTTCTAATTTCCTTCAAGAACTTTTCCTTTGCATTCACAACTTGCATAACGGTTTGGTGCAAAGGCCTAGCGTTCAGTCTATTTTGGCTTTTGTTATGTCTTCCTGACTAAGTTAATAATTTCTAGCTTTTGATTTAAAATGAAAGACACGTGACCCTTCCTTTTACTTGAACACTTAGATCACATTGTACGGTTATTAATTGGCCTAATTTCAAAATTGTTATTTCTCAGGGAATAGGGAAGCCTGAGGAGACGGGGAATGGAGCAATCAGAACACATACAACATTTTTCTATTAACTTCACCATCTTATATGGACATGGTTGGTGGTTCCCCAAAACAATTACAATAGCAATGTCAAAGATCACTGATCACAGATAACCATAACAGATGTAATAATAAGGAAAAGATTTTAAATATTGCAAGCATTACCAAAATGTGACACAGAGACATGAGTGAGCACAAGCTGTTGGAAAAATGGCGCCTGTAGACATGCTTGACTCAGGGCTGCCACAAACCTTTAGTTTGTAAAAAAAAACCAAAAAAAAAAACCACAGTATCTGTGAAGTGCAATAAAATAAAGCACAATAAAACGAGGTATGCCTGTATATATATATATATTTTATTTTTTTTCCACCTGTAAGGAACAGAAAGGAAGATCAATGAAAATGCAACGTGGGTTTCTAGGAGTCAGATATTGGTCTTAAAATAACATTTCCCTCTAAAAGGAACCAGAGCTCCTAATGCGCAATTGCTAATGGCAGGTCTGGGGCAGGGAATTTTATAAGATGGACCTGGACCATCTTTTTATTAATGAAAAGGAAAGTTATCAAAGTTTACTAATGCCATGTCAGCAGGACATGATATCTTCCACAATCCATCACAAAAAGCCTCTCAGATGTTTATTCTCTGTGTTCTCTATCACCAACCCTGGTAGATTTAGTTACTATCTCTTTTCTCTATAACATTTCACACATTTAGTTATTATCAAACTCATCAAATTGTGTTGTCATTAGTACTTCTCTTTTCCTCCAGTAACACCTAGCATATTTCCTAGTACATGGAAAATGTTAGGTTGAATGAATTTAAATGAATTAATGCATGATAGGATAAGGGAGATGTTTTCATTGGTGAGGAAAATACCTTTCTGCTACCACTCCAATGTGCACCATTATAAAATGTTCTACTCTGATTATGAATAAGGATGATGGTTCTCCCCAATTAGTTTATATGACTTCTGGTTGTAAACCAATTTATTTTTAAACATGATTCCATTCTTGGTATGCATTTTGCCAGGGATAACGGGATAAAAATTAATTCTAAATTATAAAAACCACATTCTTCTCCTTTGGTCTACAGGAATGATATGAAATGACTGTGGGAAATGTTTATTTAACTATTAAATTCGATCCATTTGGTAAGAACCAGAAACTTTATTTTGTAGATTTGACTAATTTAATATGCTATTTCTTTCTATAATATATATTATATAACATTTCATAGCATATAGTTTTTCTTTATATTTAATGTGATGTGATTTGATATATGATATGATATAAAAGTTTCTGTTCAAACTTCAATTATATTTTTGAGTGAAAGTTACTGTGAAAGTAACTGGAGAAAATAAATATAAAATCCACTGAACTGTAAATGTCTTTATATAAAATATATTCCTATATTAGAAGTAGATGACACTATTTTTCTGATATTATTAACCAGTACACCTCCAGACATTTCCCAGTGGAGAATCTAAAAGGGAATCTCATTTGCACAATTTTATATGCTATAAGCTTGACATATTTGAGTAGATTTTAATGTTCTCTAAGGGTGACTATTCTATTCTCTTTAAGAGACAGAATTCCTTACTTCTAACTAGTTTCTAAAGAATTTACACTAGGACAGCAACTATGTCTGTAAAATGTATAGAGTGGAAAGCAAGGTTTATTTCATGTTCTATGTGCTCGTCAGGTACTTAGAAGAGCAGAGAATTCATTTTCCATGTTTCTTTTTTTTTTTTAACAAATCAATTTTATTGATACACATTAATAAAGCATAAATCCATCCAAATTGTACAATCAGTGGTATTTGGTATAATCACATAGTAGTGCATTCATGACTTCAATCATTTTTAGAGCATTTTCATTATTCTAGTAATAATACTACTACTAAAAAGCAAAACCCAACCAACCAAGCAACCAAACAAAACTCATCACCTCTAGATCTCTCGTTTCCCTGCCGTACATAGCTGCTATTCTGTTTCCTTCTCTCTAGTTTATTTGTATTTATATTTTGTAAAAAGTCTTATGCATGCAATATCAGCCATATTCGTATTTTACATGAGGTTTCACTATGTTATATATTCCCATATTCATTTTCTAGCTTTCCTTCTAGTAATATACATGTCCTTAGGCGTTCCCTTTCAACCACTATTATACACCTATAATAGTATGACACAAACATCAATGATGTGCTCTCACCATTTCCATTCATTTTCAAAGATTTACAAACAACCTTTTAGCCAATTCTACACAGATGAACTCTCAGCTTTCTATTCTCTAACCTCATTCTATTTTCTGGTGACCTATATTCTAATTCCATGAGTTTACATAATATATTAGGTTCATAATAGTGCAATCACACAGTATTTGTCCTTTTGTGTCTGAGTTGCTTCACTCAACATAATGTCCTCCAGGTTCATCCAAGTTGTCATGTGCTTCACAACTTCATTTCTTCTTACAGCTTCATAATATTCCATCATGTTTATATATCACAATTTGTTTATCCATTCATCAGTTGATGGACACCTGGGTTGTTTCCAACTTTTGACAATTATGAATAATGCTGCTATGAACATCAGTGTGCAGATGTTTATTTGTGTCACTGCTCTCAGTTCTTCTGGGTATATACCTAGTAATGATATTGCCAGGTCACATGGCAAGTCTATATTCAGCTTTCTTAGGAACTGTCAAACAGTCCTCCACAATGGCTGTACCACTCCAAATGAGACCTTCTCAAAATTAAACACTTTTGCATCTCAAAAGACTTTGTCAAAAGGGTGAAAAGGCAGCCAATTCATTGGGAGAAAATATTTAGCAATCACATATCCAATAAGGGTTTAATATCCATGATATATAAAAAGATCATACAACTCAACAATAAAAAGACAAACTACCCAATTTAAAAGTGGGCAAAACACTTGAAAAGACAATTGTTCAAAGAAGAAATACAAATAGCAAAGAAACAGATGAAAAAAATATTCAACATCACTAGACATTAGGGAAATACAAATCAAAACTACAGTGAGATATCATTTCACACCTATTAGTCTGGCCACTATTAAAAAGCCATGTGTCTTTTTGTTTGTGACTTTATTTACAGTTATTTATAAACCTTTTTTTTGGGTGTGTGTGTTCAAGACAATATGGATGTTTTGCATGTTGCTACAGAAATATAGCGTTAAAAGCTGTCATACCATGTCAGCCTTAAAATCAACTTCTGTATTTGAATTCTCCTACTCACAGTTGAATTTGTGATAGAGAAGAGTTGTATAAGGCTGATGGATTCTGTTGCAGAATGAAGGAATGGTAACAACTGGAGTGGTTTAAACTGATGTTTATGGCTATTAATTCCTCTTGGCTCTAAACCAGACTCAGTAATGAATTTCTTACCCTTGAAGAGTAGGAAAACATTTAACATATCGACTTCTTTTTCCTCCATAGTATATTTTGATGTTGACATCAGCTGAAAAATAAACTAAAGGAAACTAGGGAAAATAACTATGTTGCCTCCTTTACATTGTCTAAGAGGGCATAACACCTAATTCTTTTCTGTGGAGCAGTTGAACATAAAATAACCAGTCAGGTGCAATCTATGGCACATAACAGCCCAGTGATATGCTGCAAAAGGAATTTCATAGACCTGAAGTTTTCTTCACATTTGAAAACTGCATTTCAGAAAGGAGCCTTTAGTGTAGTTTCAAAGATAAGATAAAAACCATCTACAAGCCTCCTAAAAGTTTTAGTGACCTGAGAAGATTTCTCAACTTTTCCCACTGGTATTTAGTGTTTCAGCAAAGCATCTGATGCTTGGGAGCTTCACTGACCCAGAGAAATGGAGACCAGATCCTGGGATTACATGTTCCATTTTTATTAAACGTTCTCTGTTCTTTCAGGGTCTATCTGAAGTCTGTGTTTTGAGTGATTTCACCAGATTGAGACTCTCTAGAAGGGTTTCACTGTGGAAGAGCATATATATACAGTAGATATATATGCTGTACACAGTGTTTGAAAGCATAGTTTTTCCTTCTATAGCCTTAAAGTGTACATCTGTTATTTAGTGTGAATAAAATACCACCATCTCATTTCTAGCACAGAAATTAATTTCATATGGGCAAAGCCTTTTATTTATTTTACAATAAGGAAAGAGGATTAAATGAAAATGCCTTGGGAGAGGGAACATTTTGTTTCATTTTCATACTATAGTGTAAAAGACTGTTAAATGTTCTTTTCCCAAGAGCAGTTTTGATGAAAGAAAAGGAAAGAGAGCAGAGGACACTAGGTAGAAGGAGGCAAAATAAATTTAGGAAGAACGGAGAGGAATGGGCAGAGGTGCTGAAGTATTCACAAGCTTCTTTGGTGACAGGTTTATATATGCACACTCTGGCCTTTGTACACTGCTTCCACTTAGAGCTGATAGTTTGTGGCTGTAGTTATGGTTATTTATCTGTTGTTTAGGTTTCTTAGTGCTGCCATAAGAAAGTACCACAAGCTGGGTGGCTTAAAACACCAGAAATATCTTGTCTCACAGTTCTGGAGACTAGAAGTCCAAAATCAAGGTATTGGGTCAGCAAGGCTGGCTCCTGAGGTCTGAGGGGAAGAGTCAGTGTCATTCCTGTCTCCTGGCTTCTGGCAGAGGCTTGCTGTCAGTCTATAGCGTTCTCCGCCTCAGTTTTCATGTGGCAGTCTCCCTTCTCTCTGCCTGTCTTTCTGTGTCTAAATTTCCTCTTATAAGAGCACCATATTGGATTAAGGGCCCGCTCTACTCCAGAACAACCTCATTCTAATTTACCTAATTTCATCTGTAACAACCCTATTTCCAAATGGGCTCATAATCTGAAGTACTGGAGATTAGCACTTCAGCATATCTTTTTAGAGAACACAATTCAATCCATAAAACGTATTATCCTCTTAGATGGTGTGGAGTAGTTGCTAAAATAGCACTGGATTAGGCTGACCACGTAAGTGTTGTTGTTGTTGTTTTTTTTTCAATCCTAGCTAGAATTAGGTCACATTTTTTATACTCATGCTTCAGGGCATCTTTGAAAGTACTTTTCTTTTTTTCTGTTTGAATTTGCACCTCATAGGACAGCAGCACATCCAATGCCTAGAAATCCGTGTTTTAACTGCCATGGCAATTGACTGATCAGATTTAAAGATGGGGATCATGATTCTTCTAGACCTCTGAGAGGTGCTTTGACAGAACTGGAAAATTCCAGGAATTACTTTGTGCCCATGAGAAACATAGTGATAAAAAATAATTTCCTAATTGTAATATAAAATATATTAGGCTTGGTCCTATTGGTGAGAAAATATTCAATCACAGTGCCATTTAAAAGTGATGATTTACCTTAAGCTATTCACAGTTCTTTTCTCATTAGAGATTTTTTCACAATTGAGCAGACAACCTTCTTTTCCTTTTAGGGGACTAGAAATCATGGGACCTGGATCCTATGCTAGAATTTCTTGTCACCTTCTTTTGGGACCTTTGGCAAGTCCCCTCAACAGAGGAACTGCTGGTAATGCTACTGAGCACACTTTTAGTGCATTTGTACATATTTTAAAGTGCTTAAGGCAGCATTAGTTGGTCATCTTTTAAAATTTCCCTTGGATACCTTAGTATCTTTAAGATATTGTTGATGGGAAAAAAATCTTTATTCCACAATTTTTTTATTTGCTATGTCCAAAGCACTATGCTAGAGGTCCAAAATAGAATATTCTTGCCTTCAGAAAGTTGAGAACTGGAGAAAAAGGGGCTAATTAAGATGTTCATAAAATACTCATAGATATGGTCTTTGCATAGCACTAAACAACAACCAGATATTTCTTGAGCCTCTACCGTGTACTGTACACTATGCTAGGCGCTGTTGTTGATGAAGAAGTGGATGGAGTCCATGAAATAACTGGGGACATGAGGCATACACACATGAAACTCAAGCCAGTATGATCCAGAATAAGTGATCAGAATCTGATGAGAGAACATCAGAGAGCTGGGGTCATAGCAAGTATTTAATAAATGTTAAGAAGTTGTTTAAAGGGAACTGGGCTAATCAGGGCTGTGAAGAGACTTTAGCTGGTACTTTAAGGATGATGGTCTGAGATAAGGTAGACTGGAAGGGAGCAGGAAATGTTCTGGGTATGGAGGCTACTCAAGCAAAAGTAGGGAATTAGGTTTGTACTGTTGTGCTGGGGAGGGCAAGAAGACTTAGTGTACAGATCATTTGTCAAAGATTGCTCAGCTAAAAATAAATAGGGCTGGGATTTGAACCTGGGTTCAGACCCAGATTCTCCATGGTGGGAGATAAGGCTGCACACATTCAGATTGTAGAATCCTTGAACTTGGGCACAGCAATTTGACCTTTCATTTTGTAGCTACTTGGGGATTTATTGATTATTATATTTTATTCATGCTGAAGAATATTAGAAGCTGCTTTAGTATAGTAATGTGAACTCTGAATGAAGAGAGCTCTGTTTTCAAAAACAATGATCTTGTAAATGATTCCAAGTATTGGGAAGTAATTTTTTAACTTTTGAAATTCTGATACTCTGATGGATGATAAGTAACATTCTAGCCTGTGCTACTAATTGGTTTCTGCTGAGGACTACCTTAGGTTCCTCAAAGGAATGCTTTCAAACTGAGACACTACTTGCTTGAGATTCTTATATTGTGAAAAAAGTATTTCTACAATTTTTAAAAAACCAAATAAGTGAATATTTGTAAAGGGAAAAAAGGAGGTAGGAAACAGATTTCTACCTCTATAATTAGGAAGGAGAAATTGAGGGAGAAATGCAATATACCTAGAAATGTTATTATCCAAGGAGGCATTGTTTGGTCTTGACATGGAAAGTTCATCTTCACAAGCTGTCTAGAATGACATACTGAGAAACATCGGGAAATAAGTGATTGTTTCTTTTTGGAAAGAGAATCAAACATGGAAATTATGGATAATGTCACTTAGGGTTGCTTATGTTTAAAAATAAATATAATTGCTGTCAGTGAGAAATACTGAAAACTACTGACCATTTTTTGTTTTACTCTGCTGTAGTTTATTAACGCAAATTTTAATTAACTCTATTGACAGTATTACTTTTCTCTTGCAGCAGCTGACTGAAAATCTAGGGCGAATTCTAGCAATTATTGTGTTGTATCTCTTCAGGGAAAAAATGAGAGCAATAATACTTATTAAACTTTCCAATGGTTTGTGTTAGCACAGTTTTTTCTAAGGCTGAGTATTTTTACCTTTTGCTCATTTGAAAGCAAGTAAAGCTGAGTTGTCTGAACTGGAAAAAAAGTTTAACTTTTCACAGGGAGAATTTTAAAAAGAGAGAAATTGTTTTGAAGAAGATGCAAATTCTTGAGAATCTGTGTGTCCAAGCCTACTTTGTAGATCAGTGTAGGGTTTGGGCATCTTTTTTACTCCTATATTCACAAAAACTGAAGTGCTTCAGCACTGCAATCAAGACAAGGAAATTGATGCTTTTCTATATTATCAAAGGCTTTGGAAATATATCTGGACCATACCCAAATTTAATAAAAGGGTTTTTAAAATTATTTCCAAATCCATAAAAACGCATTTAAGCCATTTGGATTTTCTTACAAAAATTAAGAAAATTGAATTTATGGCTCTATAGCATAGATGAAATATATAATTTACCAGAATATGTAGGTAATTTTAATGCTGACATGTCATTTATTTTTCTTAATTTCTTTTTCTGTCTTTCTCTGTCTTATGTTTAAGCAAAATAGAACTCTAGGTTTGGTGTAGATATTTATACCAAGCTTCAAATTGTGATGAAAAATAGAGGTTATAATTTGATTTCTGATACAGTGGAAGCTTCACTCATAAAATCATTCCTGATTTTATTTAAAATTACTTCTCGATGTAGTCCTGGTTATCAATCTATGTAATAACTTTGCCATACTACTGTAATCAGATTTTTTAGATTTAGTAATTTTCTTTTAGACATTAGTCATTTGAAACAGGTTTCCCTTATTTCCATTCAAGTGAACATATTGGGTACCTGGTAGGTGCTTAGTGAAGTTCAATAATTAGCTCAAACTATTTCAACCAAAATGTCAGAAAATTTCACAAGATTTTAAAGTTTTCCATAGGGCTAATGAGATCTGTAGTAGGATATGTTGCTTTTGGTTCCTCAGCATCCAAAGATCCAAATGTCCTTCCCACTATGGGTAAACCTAACTCTGGAGGTAGGTACAGCCCACCGTCCATTACAGAAGTAAAAGGAATAGATAATTCTTTGGCTTCCTGGCAGCTAAAGTGTAGGCAAGTACCATAGTCTTGACTAACTGGACACTACAAATGGAACTTTTCATAGAAAGGGAATGATGCAAACACAAGGGGGTGGTCAGAGTTACTCATGGAGGTGGAGGTACCACTGCAAATGCTCAAGAGTAACAGTAGCCACTGCCAAGTTCGCAGTATCCACTGCCAAGTTCGCAGTATCCAGAGATGGCAGCGTCCATCCAGACAGTGCTTATGTGCACACTTGACTGTGTTTTGGTTTCCTTTATTTATTCTTATCCTTTTCATCTTCCCAGTGTTTCTGTGAGCCATCCATTATCCTTTCAATGAATTTGCTTTCTGCTTAATTAGCTGGAATAGATTTCAGGTATTTGCAACCAAGATGCATGACTATTACCTTGCATAATCAGAAACTAATTATTTCTTATTGCTGATGAATGTAAGCAAAATAGCAATGGTGTTCCTTTGCACAGTTCTTTAAAATCTTTTTCAAGCACTAATACTTACTTATTTAATTTTATCCTAAGGAGATTACTGTGAAATAGTCAGGAGCTAATTCTATCTGAGAATGATGTAAGAAGAAGCTAAGACTCACAAATGTTAAATGACTTGCCTAAGGACACATGATTATACAGTCACAGAGAAGAGTTGAGAAACATGATCACCTGACTCTCAATATCATATTTGCCCTATTTGTTCACATTACCTTATATCAGGATTGTGCAAGTAAAAGTCTTAACAAATAAAAAGGATAACCTAGACAAATTTTAACTAAGCAAAGATTTATCAAATAAATCTTATGCAGCAAAATGTGTGCATGTGTGTGGGAGTGCGTGCATGTGGGTAATTGTCCCTGATCTCCAGGAACTACTGTCTCACCAGGGAGACTGACCAGTACACAAATAACTTTTATGCCATAATAGAATGTTAGAATGCTAAGAGTCATTGACAATGTATTTTGGAAGCATTAATTAGTTTTTGCCCAACTGGACCTTACAGGGAAGAGGACACTTGATCTGGCTTTTTAGAGAAGAATAGAATTTCAATAGGTAATATGGTAGATTGAATTTTGTACCCCAATTTAGACATATTCTTAGTCCACATTCCTGTGGGTGGAACCCATTATAAATAGGATCTCTCGAAGGTGTTACTTTAAGTTAAGATGTGGCCCAACTAAATGAGGTTGGGTCTAATCCGTATTATTAGAGGCTTTATAAAGAGAAAGAAACCAGAAGCCAGAGCCAGAGAGAAAGCCATGTGAGGATCTGGAAACTGGAAGGAGCCTTGAAAGGAAAGGAGAGGACATTGCCCTGTGAAGGGAGGCAGGGATACAAGCCCAGGCTCCCCAAGGCACACAGGCAGCCAGAATCAGAATATTACAGACTCTGGGGAGAAAGGATCACCTTGCTGACAACTCAAATTTGAAGTTTTCCTAGCCTCAAAAGCATGGGCCACTACATTCCTGTTGTTTATGCCAACACATTGTGTGCTTTTGTCCTAGGAGACTTGCAAACTGAGACAGGTAACTATGGGGTCAAGATGATTTTCCAGGGAAAAATTCTGAACTGTGTAAAGGAGCAAAGTGAAGGGATGTGGTGTGATGGCTTCAGGGGAAATAAAAGGAGTGGGTTTTGAAGTTTTGGACATTAGGAAAAGACGTGCCCTGAGCAAATTAAGTGGTTATGGAACTTGGAGCTAGATTATACTATGCTTTGGGAAGTTCTTACTTTTTAAATTCATTCTCTGAGGCAGAAAGTTCAAGCAATCTCCAAGGAAGCTTTTTAAAATGTAGTTTCCAGGCCTCATTTTCAGAGGCAGGGACTAGAACTAAGAAATCCAGGTGATGTAGCAGGTCCCTGTACTACTCTCCAAGAAACACTGACTTAGGTCTTATATTACATTGTCACAGTGCCCATAAGTTCTGCTAGGTTTAAATGAATGAAAAAGGGGCAATAAATAGTCGACTTCCACTATTGCCTGGAAGTATCACTGCCAAATAATATTTACTCACTCTTGTGTGTAACAAATTCTGTTTCAGGGACTAAAAAATAAAGCACAAAGTGCCTGCAAGCGTGGAGTTTGCATTCTTATGCGGGGCGGGCTGGAGGCTATCTTGTTCATTAAATCGTCATGAAGAATATAAAACAAGGGTATGGGGCATATTGGCAAAGTGGTGCTGTTTTCCATAGCAGTGGTCAGGGAGGGATTCTCTGATGATGGGATATTTGCACAGAGTCCTGAGTGACTTGGAGGGCAAGTCAGTGTGGGGGCACTTTCCAGGCAGAGGGAACAATGAATATGAGGCCCTGAGGAGGAGTGTGTGGAGGAAGAGGAGGAGTCAAGCACAGCTGGAGAAGAGGAGAGAAAAGACCGAAAGAAAAGCAATTTGAAGAGGAAGAGAAAGTCTAATCTTTCAGGCCATAGTAAAACGTTAGATTTTATCACAGGAAGAGGGTTTTGAGCAAGTAATTTATACTTTTAAATCACTACTCTGGCTGTCCTGGGGAGAAGAGATTGTTGGGAAAGGAGGGAGAAGAAAGGTGGTGGTGGTTGGAACCAAGATGGCCTATGTTGGGGAATGAATTATGTACCCTGGAAAAAATGATAATCCATTCCTGTGGGTGTTAACCCAGTTAAAATAGGACCTTTTGAAAGTGTTATTTTTAGTCAAGTTGTGACCAACTGAATCAGTTTGGGTGTTAATCCAGATTTCTGGAATCCTTTATAGGCAGAATGAAATTCAGACACACAGGACCAAAGATCACCTGCAGCCCACTCCAGAGTACCACAGTCTTCAGGGGGGAAGCAACTTCTTGCTGAAGCTTAGATGTCTAGCTTCAAAACCGTGAGTCTATAAATTCCCATTGTTTAAGCCAACCCATTGCATGGTCGTTGTTTTAGTAGCTGGGGAAACTAAAACAGCCCAGACTAGGGTGACCATAGTGATGCTTCACCCCCTTTCCATGATGCTTGTCTTCAAAGATACTTAAAGGGTGCAGGTGCCTGTTGCCTCTGTGTGTCGGCTACAAGCCCGCCAGCCTTGAGGGTGCATTCCATCATGCGGTACTTTTGACACTCCACATTTCACCTTATGCAGATGACCATGTACTAAAGAAAGGGAACGCTTTTTAAGATTCCTATATGAGGAACACTTAATAACTTCTACAGTTTAAATTCTTAAAACAACATACATCAGGTAATATCATCTTTACCCTAAATTTTCTTGCTAAGATGCAATCCTATTTTTCTCTAGTACCACATGCTTGTTTTGCAAGATATATTTCAACTGTATTACATAAGCAGGTTCTCTTTGAGGAACTAACGCCAATGCCAACTATATTAGAGAACATGTCTTCAAACTAGGAAGGTCAAAATCACCAGAGGAAATGAAAATAGTCAATGGCATTTATAGAGCATGAAAGGTGATTTGATGGTCATTAGCTCTTATGGTTTTTCAATAATGGTACAGGAAATAAAGTTAAGTATGTGCTGTTAAATGATTTATAAAAACAAGAGAAAAGACATACATGATCATTGTAGAAACAGGCAGGCTTTTGTTTTAAGACTGAGAAATGGAAGTGATAAAGGCAATCATGTGCTTTTGTGAACAGAAATGTAGTTGCCAATGATGACGATAACAGTGATTTGAGAAATGATGGTGCAGTGTTCACCAAATCGAAAAACGAAACATTCACTCAGGCATAATCTATGACACATATCCAGTGATATGCTGCAAAGGGAATTTAGTATATTTTAGATACTGGATTACATCTTTCTTTTTTTTTTTTTTTCTATCTGGTTGCATCATCATCTTTTTGGTGCATCGGTTTGCCGTGCAGGGGCCTGCGCCTCTCTGCGCTGTGCAGGTCTGGGACCCCTTTCCCAGGATTGAACCTCCATATGGTAAACGGGAGCTCAATTGCGTGAGCCGCAGCTGCTTCCCTGGAATACATCTTAATTGGAGCCTTTTATGGCAACTGTAGAACATTTATGTGTTTTTGAAAGAACAGGGTGGAATAGTTTTGAAGTTTGGGAAGGTCGTCAGAGAATTTGTCTCTTCTTCAGGTTAATAAAACTGGAAAGAGAAGAAAAGGGCAAGATGTGGTTGCACTTATACTCTTATAATACCCATGTAAGACTGTAGTCTCTTTATCATGGAATGAAAGCTTAGCTGTAACTGGCATGTTTCTGGAACAAATTAAAAACTCAATAAAAGTTTGGTGACTATGGCTAAGAGCTCAGGCTATGTAGTCTGACAGCTGGGATTTCAATGCTGGTTCTGCAACTTATTAACTGAGTGACCTTAGGGAAGTCACTTAACCTCTCTGTGACTTAGTTCTCTTACTATAAAATTAAGACAAAAAAGTGCCCATGTCCTAGTGTTGCTGTAATTATTAAATGAACTGAGTATATTAAATTCAACTAATGTTAGTTATTCATATTATAATTAAGTAGAATACAATTTACTCTTCTCTTTATGTATCTAGAAAAGAATAAGATAATTTTCTCTGGTGAATAAGTCTTTTATTAATGAATTAGAAGCATTAAAATATTTATACTTATGTGGTATATTTGAAGAATGTATATGAATCTGAGACAGATTTAAAGCTATGATGAAGATTGCTAAAACCAGAGCTCTGTGGAATGCGAGAAGAGTAAATTAAAAAAATAAACATTCTGGAATGAATTTTGGCTTTTTTTTTTTTTTTTTTGAA
>JAQZBX010004432.1:22264-60459 GCA_029593785.1 Cabassous unicinctus | reverse complement strand
AATATAGTTTAGAATCTTGTTTAATTATCAAATGCATTTTCTGTTCCTAAAATTTAATATCAGAGCAATTAACTTCCTCAGTATTTTAAAATTCTGGTAAGTTCTCTTCTAGTAGGACTCAAAGTGAGTTAAATATATAAAATATAATTTGAAGGTAATTTTTATTGCAAGCAAGAAATTTTATTGTTTGTTTTTTTTTTTTAAAGATTTATTTATTTATTTATTTATCTCCCCCTTGCTGCTTGTGCTTGCTGTGTCCATTCACTGTGTGTCTTCTCCATGTCTGCTTATCTCCCCCTTGCTGTGAGGTCCCGCTGCATCAGCCCACTGCGCCGCGCGGGCTGGCCTGCCCTCACAAGGGGGCCCCGGGAAGCAAACCCGGGGCGTCACACATAGTAAACGGGGGCTCTATCCATTGAGCCACACCCACTTCCTGTTGTGAGGTCTTGCTGCATCAGCCCACCCGGCCGCGTGGGCCGGCCCGCCCTCACAAGGAGGCCCCGGGAAGCGAACCCGGGGCCTCCCATATGGTAAACGGGAGCTCTATCCATTGAGCCACACCCGCTTCCCAGAAATTTTATTGTTGTTTCTGTTTGGTTTTGTTTTACACAAATGATAGAAAGTATGAATGTAAGTTAAGAATTTGTTCGGTTTTTTTAAAAGATTTATTTTTATGTATTTATTTCTCCCTCCCTCATGTTGTTTGTGCTCACTGTCTGTTTGTCTTCTTTTTTTTAGAAGGTACCAGGAACCAAAATTAGGGCCTCCCATGTGGGAAGGAGGCACCTAATCTCTTGAGCTACCTCTACCCCCAGTTGTTTTTTTAACTGGGGAATACGGCTTAAAGAATAACCTTTGTCCTTCAATGGAAAAGAATCCCAACCCTGTTCTACCTCTTTGGTCTTCTATATGTCAAACACTAGATTAGATGGAAATATTAATATGAGAAGTGAAATATTCTATTTTTTTATCTAGATGTCATATATAAATATCCATCCTCATTAAAAACTGTACCAAATTATTTGATCCAGTTCAAAATATATATTTTTCTTTCAAAACAAGAATTGTTTTAAAAATATAGAACATGTTAAAACTTGCTAAGAAAAAGCTTTGGAACCATTAACCTAAGCAAAATGTCAAGGCATGGGGAAGCAGATGTGGCTCAATCAATAGGGCTCCCGTTTACCATATGGGAGGCCCCAGGTTCACTTCCCGGGGCCTCCTGGTGAAGGCAAGCTGGCCCGCGCCCACGCGGTGCGGTGAGCTGATGCAGCATGACGATACAACAAAGGGAGACAAGCAGACACAGAAAAACGCACAGCAAAATGGACACAGCGAGCACAAGCAGCAAGGGGGGGGGGGTAAATAAATAAAAAATGTCAAGGCATGAAGACCCCAAATTTAATATAGAATAGTAATTCCTTTGCTTGGAATAGAATATGAATAGTAAAGAAATAGCACTTTGATATATAGCCTATGTATTAGTCTGCCATAAGGGGTGCTGATGCAAAGTACCAGAAATCTGTTGGCTTTTATAAGGGGTATTTATTTGGGGTGGAAGCTTACAGTCACAAGGGCCTAAAGAGTTCAACTCAAAGTTACTTCCTCACCAAACTCTGTTGCCACATGTTGAAGCAAGATGGCCATGTCTGCGAGGGTTCAGCCTTCCTCTTTTCTCTAAAGGCTCTGTGGACCCAGCTTCTTCCTATCTCAGCTGTAAGCAGGCATAAGGCTGGCCTCTCTCCCTGGGGCTCGTTTCTTTCCAGGCTCAGTTGCTCTGTTCTCTTCACAAGGTTAGCTGTAGACTATTAGGCTCATCTCTCTTCCCAGGGCCACTGCCATGTCTAATGAGCTGTCTCTCTTTCTCTGTGTTCTTCTTCTCTGTGTGTCTACTTCTCTGTGAGAGTCTGTTTTATCAGCTAAAAGGGGCTGGGACTCAATGCTGAGTCACACTCTAATAATGTGGTTGGCTCAAAGCCCCATAAGTAACATAAGTTACTCAGACTTCTCAGCTGAATCTAATACAATCAGAGGAACAGACCAGTTTACAAACATAATCTATATTTCTTTTTAGAATTCATAAATAATATCAAACTGCCACATAGTATATCCAAATAAAGATTACCACAATATTTTATGATTGCCTTGTAAGGCCATAAAGAATAAAATTACTGCAGGGCTGAGTCTCCACAATGAGCAAATAACAAGCTAGCTATGGTAATTCAATACCCAAAAGTAATACATATGATGTACCATGTACTCACTTCAGGCATTGTAGCAGTTTGGCAGTTTGATATAGTTATGAATTCCAGAATCAAATCCAGGGATTTGATTGGGCCATGTCAGTAGGGTGTTGAGCCCTGCCCTTTGGTGGGTGGGGTCTCAAAGTTAAAAGACATGGCAAAGGACAGAGTTGAGGTTTTTGAGTTGGAGATCTGATGTGAAGTCTTGAGCTGGAGCCCCGGGAAAAACACATACAGATGAGCTTGGTTCATGAGGAAGGAGAGAAGGCCCCAGGAAAAGAGACGAGCTGTTTGCCCGACAGTTCACAGCTGGCCTTGTGGAGAGAGGCAAAGGCTAGAGAGCCTCATAGTCTACAGCTGACCTCATGCAGTGACGCAAGCCTGAGCCTGGAGAGAGGGAAGCCCCAGGAAGAGAGGAACCCAAGAAGCCTGTACCCTGGCAGACATCGGTAGACATCTTGCTCCAACACGTAGCAACAGACTTTGGTGAGGGAAGTAACTTATGCTTTGTGGCCTGGTAACTGTAAGTTTCTACCCCAAATAAATACCCTTTATGAAAACCAACCAATTTCTGGTATTTTGCATCAGCACCCCTTTGGCTGACTAAGACAGGCATCTTCTTATCTACCCTTTTTGGCGAGAATGGTCTCCACTGTGAAGAGTAAGCCCTACAGTGGATGACTGTGACTTGTTCCAGTTTGCACATAACTTCCCCCAGTTTTAGCACTTAATGTCTCATGCCTCAGGAAACCCCTTAGTCCCAGGCCAACAGGGATGGTTGTCACCCCACCTGGTAGCATGTACTGGGGTGGAAGTCTAACCCAAACCGAGTCAATCAGATTCTCTCTACTGTTTAGCTTTCTTTTTCTACTAAAAGTTTAAATTGAGGTGTAAACCAGGGATAGGGCAAGTAGGCACCACACACAGTAGGGCAGGCTATGTGCAAAGGCATTGCATCTAAAGGGGCGCAATTCATACGTTAGAATTTTATGTACTTTTGGTGGTTACGTAGGTGAATATCCCTGTTCTTAGGGAATATACCGGGAAGTATTAAATGTTCAAGGGGTATGATGTATACAACCTACTCTCAAATGTTTAGAAAATAGACAAACAGATGGAAGATGATTGATGATAGAATAGATAGACAGAAAATAATGATGATAGATGATGATGATAGTGATAGATAGATACTGATAGTTAGATATTGATAGATAGATACATACATACATACATAGGTGAAACACTGACTAGTATGACAGATGTGGCATAATGTTCAAATTTGGTGGATCTGGGTATCTGGGAGTAGGTTAGTTTAGAGTTCTCCATATGGATTTGTATTATTTTTGCAACTGTCCTGTAAATTTGAAATTATTTCAAAATAAAAACTTTTATTAAAAAATAATTTTCTCCATTCATTTTGATTCCTTTTTTCAGCAGTAAAAAGTCTTATTGCAACAAAATTAATTTATTATGACAATTTTCTGACTGACAGAATTAAAGACCACTGAGGAAGGGATGCCTATTTCTTGTTGACGCAAAAGTAGCATATAGGCTAGCCCTGGTGATGTGCAATAGGGGAATCGGAGAAAGCCACTCTGCAGAAAGATGGGAGGATAAAAAAAAGGAAAGATGAGAGCCCATGTGTCTCAGTTTCTCATTCCTGAGGCTGACCACTTTCTTGGGAAGACTTTAGAAGCCTTATAACAAATTGTCCTTTCAGCTTAAACCAAATTGAGTGGACTCTATAACCTGGAATCAACAGAGCTAATTCTGTAACTTGCATCCAAAAGTCGAAGACATGAATATAAAACAAACATATTACCTGAAAAATTGTTCATTTTATTTATTTTTTCCCAAAATGACCAGCAATTTCAATAAAAATAATTAATTTTGTAAGTACATTACCCCATGTAGACATAGCCGTCACAAAAAATTTATTAGAGAAACCGTAGCTGGGAAGAACATTTTGCAGGTGCATTGCCATTTACATTTGGCAAAAGATAATAAAATATCTGGGAATGCAGTATTAACAGTAAGTTCCCTTTGGATCTCTGTATAAGAACTTTAAGCTGATGGGTAAGGATATTGTTACTAGCAAAGAAATTAAAAATGAGCATCAAATTTGTTAATCTCTTCCTTTCAGTGATGGTCATATAATGCCATCCTGGGAGAGTGAAACAAAGGAAGTCTTCAATTAAACCTTTGTTAAGAAGCTCCAGAATAGCTGTGGCACTTCAAATTCCTTCCATAATTGTGTGTCTTGATATTTCCAAAGCATATCGTTAATCACATGCAATATCTGGAGTCTATCACGTGAAATGTAATTCAGTTGCAGGATTGCAAGTTTTCAAAGCTATAATATCACCAATAATGATAATACTGTGTATTTCTAGAGGGTTTTTCTTTAAAAGCAGTTTAGAGATTGTCTCATTGATTTGCACCTGTGAGATAGGTGCAGCACAAATGTTGTGTATAGGAAAAAGAAATATTTCTAATGTGTTCCAAAGAAAGCCACTTCTTTCAAATCTTTACTTACCAATATTATACACTCTGTGGCAAAACAAAATGAGCTCTGCGTCTCCTGGCATAATTGAAGAGCTTATTTTTAAATGCCATATGTTGCTATGATTCATGCTGTGTTTTTAATGATTATCTCACATGCAAGCAAAATGCTATATTAGTTTGATATTCATGTGATTCCTGATTATCACAAACACACACAATGAGAGACAGGAACAATATTAAGGTGCTAGAGATGCAAAGAATCTCAAAAAGTTCTCTAATCTAGCATCTCATCTTTATACATAATAGAACTTAAGCCTTCCCAGACAAAAGGTAGCGTTTTCTTTCAATTTAAAAAGTGTTTTATGGAGGTCCACAGATTAACATGTTCTACAGAACATGAAATAAAAGTTAAAGAGTCGAGCTCTGCCCCATCCTTAAGGAATATACATTCTTTTTGCAAATAGACATAAAATAATTAGAAAACAAATAAGAGCATTTTAGTGTTATACATATCTTGGAATAGCATGCAGCAGTAGTTCTCAAATTTTAGCATGCATCATAATCCCCTGGAGATCCTGTTAAAACACAGATTGCTGGGCCCTACCTCCACTTTATGATTCAGTAGGTCTGGACTGAGGCCCAAGATTTTGCATTTTCAGCAAGTCCCTACCTAATGTTGATGCTGCTGGTCCCCGGACCACACTTTGAGAACCACTGAAGTAAAATGCAAGGGTTAAAAGCACAGGCTCTGGAGTGCAAGCGTGGTGTTTGAATCCTGGCTTTGCTCTTTGCTGGCTTCACAATCTTTAACAAGTTACTTATCCCTGCTCCTTGCCTCAGTTTAATCACCTGTAAAATGGAAACAATAATGGCACTTTCCTCAAGTGTCTTGAGAGAATTAAATGAGATAGTGCTTATAAAGCAAAAACACAGTGCCTGGCACATAATAATCACACCATAAATATTAATTATTATTGTTATTTTATATTAGTAGTTCCCAAGCACTAGTTCTCAGACCAGTGCTGGTATTAAAAAATAAGAAAAATATAAATTTGGTATAAAGTTACAAAATGTCCTTTCTTGGGAAGAATTGTTCCTTGCCCTTAAGATAACATTCTTCCTGAATTTTGGTGTTGAAATATATTTGTATGTATGGAAAAAATGGTAATAGGAACTTGTATTTATTTGAATAATAAAAGTTTGGAGGGCAGATGTGGCTCAAATGGTTGTGCGTCCATCTGCCATATAGAGGGACCTGGGTTCCATCCCCTGGACCTCCCGGTAAAATTAAAAAAAAATACATATAGAAGGTGTGTGCGCCGCCAGGCCCCGCCGAGCCATGCAGTAAGATGATGACATAACAGGAGAGAGACACAGGGGAGAGCCAAGAGGAGATGCGCCAAAAAACCAGGAACTGAGGTGGCGCAGGTTGCAGAATGCCTCTCTCCCACATTGGAGGTCCCCAGGATCAAATCCTGGTGAAGACAGGAGGAGAGGATGAGAAGAAAGGTCAGGAAACAGACACAGAGAATTGCCCAGCGAATGGACACAAAAACAGCAAATGTGGCGGGGTGGGGGGGGGCATTAAAATGGATAAAGTAAATAAACACATAAATCTTAAAAAAAAAAAAAATGGCAGTACCAATTAGAGTTTGAAATAGGAAGAATAAATGGAAAAGCATTGGGTCCAGGGCCTTCTCAAGAGGGCCACTAACTGTGTCAACCACATTGTAATTCTAAGAAACGTATACATCTCAGAGAGTGGCTGGGGAGATTCTACAGGAAAATACTCAGCTGTGCCAAGAGTAGCAGTTGGGGAAAGCACTAAGGGGAGCAGCATGCAAGAAAGGAGTGCTCAAAAGAGAGTGCCAGCTCTTTTTGCCTCACTTGATGTAACAGAACAAGAAACTGAGGTGTGCCTGGGTGGACCCCCCATGGCTTCCCCTAATGGGTGAGTACTCACGCAGCACACTCATTCATCTTGCCCTAGAATTTTAAGGCAAACATATCTCAGGACCTAACCTGAGAAATCAGGGACTAGACCCCCTATCCTGACTGCTTGACTGGTGATTTTTCTAATAGAGGATTCCTGATAAGGCAGGACTTAAAGATCAAAACTCATTCTTTCTTCTGTAGTTGGAGCACAGGTCAACTCTGGGCTTAGGGGATGGGCCCAGTGTGGCAGTCAGGTGTTTCTGTTCTTACTATCCTGGTCCCTGGTCAGATCATCAGGCAAAACACACTTGAGCCATATGAGGCTCTCACATATAAACACAATTCTCAGCGGATATTTTGACTTGATTGTTTTGGCTCTAATTAACCACTTTCCATACTATTAGAGAGAACAATTCTAAGTGGAGGTTTTGAAGAAGCATTTTGTTAAGGTCCATTGGGAGAGGGTCATGAATTGAGAAACCAGGAAGATGGTAGGACTCAGAGTTAGGCAAATCTTTGGGGCTCACTAATAGATAATAACTAACTGTTCTTATGATTTGATACTCCCATTTTGAGTATAAAAATGGTTACACAAATCAGCCATAGCAAAATGACTAGTTTCAAGGTAGACAGAGTCACAGTAATGAAAAGTAGTTGAAAAGCATTGTCTTAGATTTTCCCCCAAATCTAAGACAATGATGTGCATTCAAGTCGTTCATTTGGGAGATGATCACAGGAAGCAAGGTGGTGAGGAAGTAGGGAAGCAAAACAAAGAAGTAAGGAAAGTCTACAAAAGTGGGTTAATGCAATGGACAACCAGGGTCCCTGATCGCTTTGCTGAACTTCCCTTACACTAAACAGTGGTGTAGGATGCATCCACCCAACCTTCTCTTCTATTTCCCTTGGGGGTCAGACAAGCACGGTGGTCTGACTGCAATTCCAGCCTTCCCTGCCCCCTCCCTACCTCTTAGCATCTGCTTCTGGGAGGATCCAGACAAACACATCCACCACCTTCTTAGCTGAGGGTCACTCTTGGAGGCATTAATTCTCCAGCACTTCCAGCCGACCCCATGCACTGTCCCCACATGTTCCCAGGACTAGCAGAGATGCAAGAAGCTTCCTAAAAGGGAACTGTCAGTTAGTAGCCCCTGGGTGAGTATATAGGCAGGGCATCAACAGTGACAGTTTGCTATGAGCCTTACGGTTTGGTTATCTGCTCAAATATGTAAGTAGAATGTTGTGCTCTATGAATATGACCAGGAGAAAAGGAGGGCTTAAGGCAATGACATTCCCAGGTCTCTGTTAGAAAAAATAAATATTCTCAACAAGCAGTGTTACTTTACTTTTCTTTACCAGTGTACCTGGAGCTTTCTTTCATCTTCTTCCTTCCACTTTTCTCTTCACTTCCCAATTTGATTGGCTGTTATTAAGATGGGAAGATTCATGTTTAGAACATTTATATCACCTGGTAACAAAAAGATGTACAAAGATTCTTTGTAAAGAAGCTCTTAACAACGTCTCCATAGTAGGCATTCAATAGGGCTAGTTTCCTTCCTAGTTAACCCCCTGAGATTGAAGAACCCCACATATAAGGTGCTAAGAATCAGACCCGTTACGTGGTCGTAAACAGGATTGAAATGACGTAATTATATGAAAGCATATGATTTCCCTGTAAAGGGCAAAAAGGAGTTACTTTGAGATCTTTGCAACTCATTATTACACTGATTCAGATGGACCATGGGTCATGGGCCCCGGCAAGTCCTCAGAAGCAGGACATGTGTAAGGTAAGGAGGAGAAGCTCCCAAGAATATGGTTAGCATATAATATAATATGTCCCTCCAAATGTGTGTTCCACTCTATTAGCTTACTTTAAACACAACTTAAAGCTCCTTTATGACATTCAGATAATAAAAGCAATTTTTAGCTATTGGGAAAACATTCTGTTCCATATGTTAAACATCATACCATTTGTTGTAATTCCAGCATCCCTGAATGTTCTACATTTATTTGTAATTTAATAGAATCAGTCTTCTGCCTTTGGGATATTATAGTGCAATTTCATGTGTACCATTAAAAATATAGTTGATATATTCCACGGCCTGACTTAGCTGCAAATGTAGAGAAATTGACGTCGTACAATAAAAATGAAGAAACATGAAACTTAAAAAAAAAGAGAAAGAGAGAAGAATCTAATTTAAAAGAATGCAAAAGGCAGAGATAAAATCAGGACAGTGACTGATCCAGCACCATGCACTAATATATTTTTATACTTTCTCTTCTTAAACGGAATAATAGAGGTAGGTCAGAATTTGCATTGGTGTGAATCACTCAGATCAAGAGATAGGAAAAAGGAGACACATATATTAACTGGTCAATTTTAACAGATACAGTTCAATTGCTCAAAGGTTCATCTGTCTTTTCCAAGCCATATTTGAACAAAGGTGACCCTCAGAACTCGTTACAAGATCTTATTATTTGAAAAACATTTTATTTTTGTATTTTCTTGAGACAGCCTCAAAGATTAATGTCTAAAATAAACTCAGCTGTTGAATAATTTTAAAGATACAATCAAAAAATAATTCAACATGTCCCCAATGCTTTTAACTCCAGTGATGAAATTCTAATCTTTAACAAACTTGGAAAAAAGCAACAACAATACACTTGGGTTTTCATACTTCCTTATGTATGTCTTTCGGCTAAGAATTTTAGCTTCAGTTTCATCCAAGGAAAATTAAATTAAACCACTAGAATTTTATAGGTATTCCTCCCCACCCCAACCAGCCCAAGGAATATAGTTAGCACAAAATTAAAATATTAAAGATGTTTCAGATTTCTCAGAACAATGGTGTTATTTCAGAAAAGAAAAAAGGAGGCGTTCTTTTTAACTAGGAGTCGTTCCTATGCCTGGCTCTGCTATTCATTCAATAGATGACCTCTCTTAGCCTCAACTTAGTTGAAAAATGAGGGGCTTTAAGCAACCCCACATTCTAAAACACTAAAAATACTATGTTAATGTATATTCACATTGTTTTGTAATTGCCTGTTAACTTATCTCTCTTATCACTAGACTCAACTTTTTGAGGACAGGAACTGCATTTTGTTCATGCACCTAACCCAGTACTTAGCACATAGTACAGGCTCAATAAATATGTTTTGAGTGAATGAATAATTACATGTAAATAAATATAAATATGTCTCTCTACTCAGATGTATATGTGCACTGTCTAGAGGTAATAACTTGTCTAACTGATGACCACAGATGCTCAACATGCACATGACCTCAGGAAACAGCATGACAACATGAAATAAATGGCATGTCTAGGTGTCTAGGTAGTATCAGATCATTTCTTTACATGCACAATAAATTTAAGGGACAGATGGAGAAGTAGAATTGCATGATTTTATATTTCTGGGAAATAAATGCTTTCTAATGAGTGTAAATCCAAAACTCCTTAAAATTTGAAGGACAAACTCCATTGAATTCATCAAATATTTAGAAATAGTACAATACTCCTTGCGAAAGGACTGTTTAGGTGCTATATCTTGAATATTTAATTAGACATTTTGTAACATGAGAAGGTTGTGCTAAGCTACCATGTGCTCTTTTGGAATAATAAATTGATAATGGGATTGAGTACCCTAGAGGAATTTTCAAGTTTTATAAATGTCTACAGAAAATGACAATGAAGTCCCACAAAAAATATGTCTATTCTAAACTCAGATAGAAATATTGGTCATATGCCAAATTAAAATATTTGGTGATGTTTGGGTGCCACTTATGTCTTTGAACATGAATAAGTTAGTTTCACACAAGGTGTTAAAAGGTGATTTTAAAAATACTAATGGAGCTACCCCACGTAAAGCCATTAACTCAGCAATAGAAACTATGGGCCAAACAGTTCATTTATATCATGAGGGGTGAATATACCCACAGACAATGATTGAGGATGTAGTATTTTGACATGAAAAGACCTTAACTGGCTTCAGACCCTGGAAATAAACACAAGAAGTATTTACAAAGACTTACATTAATCTTTAAGAAGAGATCTTCTCATTTTATACCTTATACTTAGCTCTACCAAATTCTACATAACAAAATGATAGAATCAGAAGAATATGCCCACAGTCCAAGTCTGACTGGATAATATCTGGGAAGTTATAAAACAAAAAAAATTATCATAATTACAAAACAAAATGTCAGATCATAAAAGAGCTAGAAAGAACCAAAGAGATGATCCAGGTCACACACACACACACACACACACACACACACACACAAACCCATTTAAAGGAGGAAAATAAAGCTCAAGATAAGTCTCCTGTGACATGAAAATACCTATGGAAAAAATTAATCTCTCATCAAATTATAGAGATAATTGAGCTATTCCTGAACAATAGGTTAATACTTATTTTGTGAGCATTGTGACAATTATAGCCAATTGCATTACCCTCTTCATTTTGGCTGTAAGAAAGCTCTCTACCAAATTTGAGGTCCATATCTAGCAAGTTTATAGGTTAAACTTACTCTCGACTAATCCTGCTTTCTTGCCCATCTAGGATTTTCTTTTTTAATGTATTGTACTGAATGTGATATGGGGTAACTTTAAACAGCCCTTCTCCCAGGTCACTGCTTAATTCCTTTCACTCCAATCAGGGAGAAGTGTGTTGATTAGAAGGAAAAAAATTAGAAAAATGATCATCAAAGAAAAAATTTTACAAGGGTGCTGTTCATCCTAAATGACCCAGACAGAGGTGCATGTGGTCCTTTACCAAAAAAGGTCAATGGGAACGGATGTGGCTCAAGCAGTTGAGAACCCACCTCCCACATAGGAGGCCCCATGTTCAGTTACCAGTACCTCCTAAAGAAGACAAAGAAACAACAAGCAGACAATGTGCAGACATCGAGCAAAAACAACAAGCAGACAATGAACAAAAATAAATGAGCACGGAACAGATGTGGCTCGAGCAGTTGAGTGCCCACCTCCCACCTGGGAGGTCCCGGGTTTGGTTCCCAGTGCCTCCTAAAGTAAAAACAGACAGACAATGAGCAGACAATGAGCTAAAAAAAAAAAAAGAGCAACACACAGACAACGAGCAGAAATGAGCAGGCAACAACCACAAACAACAAGCGAAAAGAGTGAGCCAACAGCGAGGGAGCCATCTCAGGTGGAAAAAAAAAAAGGTCAATGTCATTATCTTGGAAGGAGTAAGGCCAGAGTTATATTAACTGAGGAATATGCATTCCATTCTGAAATTAAACCAATATGAACATATTCTATGTTGGTGTACAGCATATTTATTCAGATATGGAAAGAAAATTCTTTAATTTTTATTTTTATTTAATTTTTATTTAATAATTTAATATAAAGATGACCACGACAATGTCATTTGGTCCATATATCAAGGCTCTGGTGTCCTGAAGGACTCGTGAGGAGTTTTGAGTGGACAGGGCGTGTTCCACAACACATTCTTTATTCTCACTGCAATTCACATATGCCCCACGAACAACATTTATAATATACAGAGTCTCCTTACGAATGAAAAGGAAAAGACCCGATAGGAAATGAGCCAAAGATATGAATGGTCAAGTCACAGAAGAGTAAAATTCAAATGCCAAGCCCAGAATTATAAGCAAGATAGGGAAATGAAAATTAAAGTAACAAGGAGAAAGTATGCATTAGTCTGGGGGAAAAAAAGATTGAAAAAACAACATCTTGGGCAAAAGAAAATTCTTGTGCATTGCAAGTGGAAATGAGAATGGTTATAAGGAAGATGCAGGAAATTATGTTCCCCATTCACAAACCAACACCAAAAATCCCTCTCTCTATGTGGGTCTATTTAGTACATATGTATTTCGATGGTTAGAAGCATGGAGAGACAGATGGAAGTACATAATTAGTCCAGGCCACAAGTGTGGCTCCTACCACCCAAAACCAACACCAAAATTGGGTTCCCATGCCACTGAATTATAGTTGGAAAGGGTTCTTGGATATTGTAGTCTAACCTCCTAAGCAGGGCTAACAGTCTGTTCTAGAGCTTCATTGAGTGCTAGCACAATCTGTTCCCAGATGTTCTAGGCTGAACAGTACCAGGGGCCCCCTAGAACTGTCTCCCATTAATTCTAGTCCTGCCCCAGGGAGCAAAACAGAGCAAGCCCTTTGTTTCCATGAATGCAGCCCGAGGTTTCACATTGATTTTTTTTAAAGAACCACACTGTTAGCTCAATTTGAAGTTGTGATCAATTCGAGTTGTCATAAAATTAACTGCTCCCATAATACGATCTGAAATCATACAACTGATTTTAAGAATCTAAAGCAGTAACTCCTCTGATTTTAGCCTAGGCATCTAATCTGTTATCATTTTACATATCAACTAGGCTATCTGTTCTATTATCTGGTATACTCATTATCTATTGCTGTGTCACAAATTGCCTCAAACAGCAGCCTCTTAGAACAAAAAAATAATATTTATTGACTCACACAGTTTCTGGAATTTGGGAGCAGCTTAGCTGGGTGGTTCTGGCTCAGGGTCTTCCATAAGATTGTAGTCAAGATGTCGGCCAAGACTGCAGTCATCTGAAGGCTTCGGGGGCTGGAAGACCCACATCCAAGATGGCTCCCTCACAAGATGGAGTCCTCTGGCCACATGGGCCTCTCCAGAAGGCTAGAGAGTCCCCACACATGGTGTTTGGCTTCCACCAGAGTGAGTGAACCAAGAAAGAGAGAGAGCGAGAGTGAAAAGAGGAAGTTGCAATGTCTGTTAGGTGTCTTGCAAGTCACACAGTCACTTCTGCTAAATTCTATTTGTTAGAAACGAGTCATTAAGTCCAGCCCACACTCAAGTGGAAGGGAATTAGGCTCTACCTTTGGAAGGGAGGGATGTCGAGGAAGTTGTGGATATATTTTTAAAGCACTGCAGCTGATTTATCTACAAACTGAAAAAAGGACAAAAGGAGCAAAGCAATCACTAAAGAGGCTTTGGTTTGAATCCCCTCCCTACCACTTACTAGCTCTGTGACCTGGGGAGTTACGTGCTTATCTGAGCATCTTTCTTCATCTGCAAAATGGAGGTAAATATAGTACATACCCCAGCAGATTGTAATGACAGTTACATAAGATTAAAAACGTAAAATATCTAGTACAGCATCTATATAGTAGGTGTTCACTCAATTTTAAAAATTTTTATTCAACTGGTTGATAGAGATGCTGAAACGATGGAATGCTGTGGTTTCAACCAAAGACCCTGCTATATGGCACAGAAAGTCCTGCAGAAGAATATGGGACCCTGCCCCTCTATGGTTGGGGTCCCAGGCTGAATTTTGAGACAGGAACATCAGCATAAAGAAACAAGACAGAAACCTGGTAATGAAGACTGGGACCCAAGGAGAAAGGAGTCAGAGCCAGACACAAATGTACACACTGAATGTACATACTGAGTAAATTTTGCGTGCACCAAGTAATTTATGTTTAAATCTTAGGTGCCCTTTAACATGTTCTACTGAAAAAGAATTTCTGAAAAACTAGAATGTTGAAAAATGATCTCTATTCTTTAAACACATCAAAGAGTAGCATAAATAAGGCACAACTTTAAAAAATGACAAGTATTTTATTATCTTTAGCTCTCATTAAGGTACATGAGACCTGTAGGAATACTTCAGCTATGTGAAACATTTTGAGTGTGTTTAGTTTTCTTTCTTTTTTTTTCCCATTTTTAATAGGAAAAAATGTAAACAAGGACATTGAATAAAATAAACTTGTAGTTGAGCTTTACACAGTGTCAGAAAATTTAAATTGAGATATTCTATACCTTGTTTTCCTTTCGTTTATACAGTGTTTTGCATCTTCAAATTTCCTTTCAAGCTTGAACTAATCCTTACAATACCCCAGGACAAGAAACTATTAGTATCTCCATTTTACAGATGAAGAAGGTGAAACAGAGAGACCAACACATCTCTATTCCTCAAGAAGTTAGATTAGGGTCCCAGTTAGAAATTTGGCTTTTCAACTGCCATGTTGACTGGGAAACTATAATAATGTCAAGCATTGTAAAATAATTTTGCATATTCTCAGCCACTTGGAAAATGAAAATGAAGGTAATAACTCTTGCATGCTTTGCTATATCCAAACTTACAGGCCATTACCTAAGAGCTAAAAAAAAGTAATGACACTGCCACCAGATTTATGAAGGCTTTCTTAAATCTGTGAAAATATATGTTGCGTTACAACCCAGGTGAAAGTACACTTACTTTCTTCTATGCAAGACCAATTTTAAGAGGACCCAACCCAGTCTTCAGGGGTTTGACAGAGTCCTGCCAGCCCTCCTGGTTTCCATACACTATTTCTTATTCATTTGTGGCTAGGCATTTACTGTGGTAACAGATCATCAGGCACTCATGACAATATTTGGCAGTTCACAGTTCAAGGCGGCAATGTGCTCTGAGTGATGGGGTTTACAATATCTACGTGGTTATGATTCTAAAATTGTGCATGGGCTAGGGAAAGAAAATAACCCAGCAGATTATATTTCAGTGCACCCATTAGAGGATCAGCATGAGACGCCATCAGTAGCAGAGGAATTCATCAACTTCATAGGCACCCAAGCAGTGTTAAAAGCTTTAACTTTACTAGAAATATAACAAGTAATAAAAACAGACAAGACCTGAAATGGTCTAATGGACCCAGCACAAATGTGGCAGAAGATTAACAGCACTAAATTCTCGGGAGTGGAAACTCCTCAACATTCAGTAAGTAGTTTCTTAAAATTCAGTGCCTTCAGTATGAATATTTGTGTCAGCAGAATTAGGTTCCTGGGTGGCCAAACCTTCTTTGTTCTATATAGTCACACTGAGTTCATAGTCTTAAAAACTGTATTCAAGTTTTAGGGTCAGGCATTTTATCTTGACGCACTGCTGTAAATCCTTTTAAATCTGTCGCCTTTTTATCTACTATTGATGAAAATATTTTCTTTCTTATGGCTCATAATTGGATTTAGGGGCATCTAACAAAGCCTTCTGGACTATATATTTGTTTATTTTATTACAATGTATTTGGGACATATAGAAAGGCATGAATAGAGTACAATAAATTACATCCCACTCACCATCCAACTAAAGAATTAAAACGTTACTAATACATTTGAAGCCCTCTATGAACAAATGCACTGTCCCCTTTACTGTCAGCATGAGGGGGGAGCTTCCTCTCCACAACTTAAGCCTAAATGAGTACAACAACATGAAATATGAAAGGAGTAGACCAAAGACCCAAGGGAAGAGAATGTCAGCAAGTCACACATGTAGTCCGAATTTAGTTTTCTTCTAATATGTCAAACACTGGGAATTATGCTATTTTTTCAATAGTTTAATATTACAAAAAACAACAATTCTGTTGCAATCTACCTTTTCTTAGATGATTCAGAGTTAAAACTTAGTCTTTTGCGAGTGGCAAGGGAATAGTATACATGACAAATGTTTAGGCAGAGACAGAATAATCACAATTCTAATTCATAATAAATAACTTAAACAAGAGCCACACAATTGATGTTTAGCTATATAGTCATAAGTGATTCTTGTCCAACAAGTTACCCATTTGAAATAAAATGCATTTTCAATCAATAGGTGAAGTGCACATTATCTTACAATGCCCCTGGGAGAAAAAAGAACAAATCTGAAAGCAAGAATTGGCAACCCATGTCATATATACTGATTGCTACTGCCATACTTCTGTTCCCACACTTCTTTTTAAAAGAAGATTTACTTTTATTTTTGATAAAACAATTTTTATTACAAAGGTAACATATGCTCATTTTGGAAAATTTGAACAGTTCAAAAAAATAAAGAAGAAACAAAAAATTCAGTCCTAATCTTCTTTCTGATATAACCACTGTTAAGATTTTAGTATTTATGCATTCTTATCTATGCATATATATTCCTTTTAACAAAAACATGAATATATTATAGAAACTATTTATGACCTCTTTCACTAAGCAATATATCATGCATATTTTTCCATATCTTTAATCTTCTTCATCCTCATTTTCAATGTCTCCATATTATTTCATCATGAGGATATGTCATAATTTATTCACCAAACCTCCATTGTTGATGTTTGTTTCCCCCCCTTTTTTTACACCTTATCACCACTGCCCTAGTAAGCATCCTTGTTGATAAATCATCCATGATGATTCATCTTGGATAAATTCTTGGAAATGGATACCTGAGTCAAAAGCTCCGCACTGGTAGCGGATGTGGCTCAAGCAGTTGATCTCCCACCTCCCACATGGGAGGTCCTGGGTTCAATTCCTGGTGCCTCCTGAAACACAAAAACAAAACAACAAGCAAAATGAACGAAAAATCCAAATCAGGGAAGCCAATGTGGCTCAGTGGTTGAGCGCAGGCTTCCCACATCCAAGGTCCTGGGTTCATTCCCCAGCCCTGGTGCCTTAAAACAAACAAACAAACAAACAAACAAAAACCAATAAAATAACAACAAAAAGTTATGCACATGTATAAAGTTTTTCTTATGTGTTGCCAAATTGCTGCCCAGATAAGTTCCAATTTTTACTGCCACCATCACAGTTTGAGAAAACTCATTTCTTCAAAGACTGGCTTTAGTATATTTCATAAATGACTTCAAGCCTTCACAACTCCCTTCATCCACACCCTTTGTCATGAGAATTTGCAGTGGTTCCCTGCTGTGGCTGGGGCATAATTCTCTGCCCCTGAACTTGACCATGTAAGCTTCCTTTGGTCAATGGAATATTTGCAAACATGATGCACGGAGAGTCCTGAAAAGCCTTACATGATTGGACTTGCTCTCTTGTGCCTCTGCTGTCACCATGAGAAGACATGGTCTAGGCTACCTACTAATCCCAAGAAGAGGATGAGAGACAAGCAGAGCAAAACCACCGCCCAGTCCACCACAAGTGTGTGACTGAGCCCAGCAAATCTCCTCAACTGAGCTCAGCCTAAATCAGTTAACACCCAGCTGACCCAAAGACTCATGAAAAATAAATGAACATTGTATTTAGCCACTGAGTTTGGGGGTAGGTTGTTAAGCAGCAACAGCTAACTGATATAGTTGCCAATGCTGTTCTTCTCATACTTTTCTAACAGTTAAGATATGGATCAAAGGTTATAGATTTCTGTTTCAGTTTGCTAAAGGCTGCCAATGCAATATACCAAAAATGAGTTGGCTTCTACAATGGCAATTTATTAGATTAAAAGCTCACAGTTCCAAGGCTGTGAAAATATCCAAATCAAGGCATCATCAGAGATGCTGTCTCACTGAAGGTTGGCTGCTGGCGATCCTGGACTCCTGCCATGTGGCAAAGCACAACGGTGTGCCTTGGCTGGTCTCTGCCTTCTCTGGGCCTTCTCTCTCTGCCTCTCAGGGGCCTCTTTCTGTGCCTCTGTGCTCTGTTGATTCCAGCCTTTGGTCTCTGGGACCTTTCTCTCTGTCTCTTCAGCTTTTTTCCTGTGTCTGTGGCTCTTTAGTCCTCCATTTATAAATGAATCCAGTAAGAGGATTAAGACCCACCCTGGGTCCCACAATCAAATCAAAGGCCCTTAACTGAAGTGATCTAATCAAAAGTGATCTAATCAAAGACCCCTTAATCTAATCCAATCAAAAGGTCCCATCTAACCTGGGTTTGATCCCTGGGACCTTGTGGACCACCAGGCCCTGTGCGCGGGTGAACCACCAGGCCCTGCAAGCCACGCAGCAAGATGATGACATAACAGGAGAGTGACACAAGGGAGAGCCAAGACCAGACACACCGAAAAACTGGAACTAAGGTGGCACAAGTGGTAGGATGCCTCTCTCCCACATCGGAGGTTCCAAGGATCAAATCCCAGTGAAGACAGGAGGAGAAGGATGAGAAGAGAGGGCAGAAAATGGACACAGAGAGTTGCCCAGCAAATGAGCACAAAAACAGCAAAAACGGGGTGGGTGGGTAAAAATGGATAAAAGTAAGTAAATAAATAAATAAATCCTTTAAAAATATATTTGGGGAGTAAGATACAGACTATAGTTAGTAGCAATATTTGATGATGCTCTTTCATAATTTGTTAACAAATGTTTCACAACAATGCAAAGTTTTTGTGGTGGGGTAATGTGTGGGAGCCCTGTATGATGTTATGATGTTTGTTTTGTAAGTTTACAATGTTTACTGAACACTTATTGTTTATGGATGTTCATGTATGAATGATATACTTCAATAAATTTTTTTTTTTTAAAAAAAAGGTCCCATCTACAATGGGCTTACAAGCATAAGAACGGGTTCACTCTAAGAACAGAATTTTCTGGGGTCCACAAAAGACTCAAACCAGTAAAATTACAAACTATTTACATTATATTTCCTAATTTATTATTAATAGAACATTGCAGGTCAGAAAACCAAAGTCCAAAAAGATTATCACTTGCCCAAATTCTCCTAATAAGTGGCAGAGTCGGGATTCAGAAATCTTATAGCCATGTATGATGGTTTGAAGCTATATGTACAAAAAACATGTTCTTAAATCTAATCCATTCCTGTGGATGTAAACCCATTCTAAGTAGGACCTGTTGATGAGACTACTTCAATTAGGGTATGCCCACCTCATTTAGGGAAGGTCTTAATCTTCTTACTGGAGTCCTTTATAAGAAAATGAAATTCAGACAAAAAGCGTAAGCCATGGAAGCAAGTAGCTAAAATTAATGAAACTTGGAAGAGAAGGGAGAGATCAGCAGATGCTTCCATGTGCCTCGCCATGTAACAGAGGAACAAGAAGGTCAGCATCTGGTCTTCGGGAAGAGAGCATCACCTTGATGATGCCTTGATTTGGACATTTTCTTGACCTCAAAACTGTAAGCTAATAAATTCTTCCTGTTTAAGCTGAACCATTTCATGGTATTGGCTTTAAGCAGCCTAGGAAACTAAAACACCATGCCCTTTTCTCTATTCCAGAGGTTGGCAAACTTTTTCTCTAAAGGATTTGATAGTAGATATTTTTGGCTTTGTGTACCATATGGTCTTCTGTTGCAATTACTCACTTCTGCAATTGTAGCACAAAAACAGCCATAGAAAATACATAATAAATGGGTGTGATTGTATTCCAATAAAACTTTATTTACAAATACAGACAATGGGCTGGATTTGGCCCACAGACTGTAGTTTGCCAACCCCAGCTCTATACTATCCTGCTTCTTTTATTCTTGAGAATCTTCTTGGCCACCCCACAAGAAGTTATAGCTGTCACTTCTGCACCTCAAGTCAATGGCTACAAACTTAGCCATCAGTACCATCAGTACTAAGGAAAGGTGCTAAAGACTTGGCATCTCATTTTCCAGTGTGCAGACCACCTATCTGAATACAAAATATATTTAGATAGCAAGATTTCACAGATTCAAAAGTGACAAAGATTCATCTTGTTCAATTTCATTTCACTTTCATTTGAAAACTGAAGCTACCAGGGAACTGCAGTCAAAAAACAACTGGTAATATACCTCCTTGAAAGCAATCACAGGTCGAAGGCCCACTGTTGCAAAGGAGATGATGGTTGAAAAAATGTATAAACGGCTGCTGGTCAATCATGAAAATAGAAAATAACCAAGCAGAATCCATCAAAATAGGTGATGTGTGAAAATGAGAATTTCCCAACTTGGTTCACAAAGGAGCAATTTGAAATGAAAACCCATGAATGCATGCATGAATGAATGAATGATTGAAGAGGTGCTTAGGGAGCTAATGTCAACCCAACTCGAGCTCAGTAAAGGTTAATTGAGACAAGGCAGCTGCCTCATCTGCTGGAGGGTGCAGCTCATATTGCAAGACTTGGCAACAGCAATTCTTTGCACAATTTTAAAGTGATCAAAACCATTTTCATTTATCTCTGGTTTTATAAAAGCTCAGCTACAAGGCCACCCAGTGTAGATAGGAGAGATAGGTCACCCCAAATTTTAGCTTTGAATCTCAGCTCTGCCACTTACTTGCTGAACAGTCTTAGGGGAGCTATTTAACCCCCATTGACCCTCTATTTAAGAACATGTAAAATGAACATAATAATAAATGCTACCACATAGGATTGTTTTACAGGTTAAATGAAGCAATGCACTTAATATGCTTAGCACAGTATCTGGCCATGTAGAAGAAATCAATTCACTATCAGCTATTTGCCAAATCCAATGTTGGGCACTGAGGATAGAACAGAATCCCTGCCCTTGTGAAACTCAAAGTCTAGTGGGAGACACAGATACCTAAATAGACAATTACAATCAAATGTGAGGGGTGCCATAACAAGGGCATTTACAAGGAGTCTTGGGGGAAAGGAGAGGAGAATGTCAAAGTCTGTGTATTGAGAGTCAGAGTGACTATGTATGTATATGTGTGTGTATTTTATTATTATTAATGTTGATTACTAAAATTACAATAATAAATTACTATTACTATACTGAAATCTCCTTGAGGGTAGGGGCTAAAGACTATCCCCTTACCAAGCACAGCCCTTGGGGCTCAATCATGGTGTGATGGTTAGAAGTTGTATGTACTCCAGAAAAAAAACTTGTTCTTAAATTTAACCCATTCCTGTGGGTGTGAACCCATTGTAAGCAGGATCTTCTGATGAGGTTACTTAAGTTAAGATGTGTCTGGCACAGCCTAATCAAGATGGGAGGGAGGAAAATCCAAAAAAATGTGTGTTAATAAGCAGGTTCCTACTAGGAGGACCTGGGATTCAGCTCCCTCTAAGGAAGCATGAAGAGCAGGCCTCAGAGTTGTTCTATCAAGGGGCTAGAAAGTTGGAGCGTTCAGATACCAATTTGGGAACTTAACTGAGAGTTACCCCTGGGGATGATGAAATCCACGCTCTCCAAGCCACCCTGATCACAAGCTGAGCAAAGCTCGTGACTTTGAAGAAAAACCCTCGCAGAGAAGTTGAGAAACCATAGTCAAGTGAGGCCAGAATCTGTCTTCGCATAATGTCCACTGCAACTGCAGGTAACATCAAAGCTTCAAGTGGGCCACGGGGACATGAGGCAAGGCATAGACAGTGTCTGCTGCACACTTGAAGCCTTTTTTAAAAATCCATAAATTAGAAAAGAAAAAGAATCTATGAAGGAGACTTCACAAATAACTAAATTGTAATGCATGATCTTTGATTAGATCCAAGATTTTTAAAATGCAGCTATAAAGGACACTATTGGGAAGACAGAGGAAATTTGAATGTAGTCTGCTTATTGGATAGTGTTGTATCAATATTAAATTTCTTGGGCAGGATAATGTTATTGTGGCTATTCAAGGAAAGGTCCTTGTTCTTAGGAAATATATTCTGAAGTGCTTCATGGGTAAGTGGCATGATGCCTGCATCTAACTTTCAAATATTTTGGAAAAAAAAGTACTCACACATGAGAGAGAGAAAGAGAGAGAGAGAGAGAGAACAAATGTGGCAACGTTTTAACAATTGGTAAATCCAGGTAAGGGTATGTAGGTGTTCATTACAATATTTTGACTTTTGTGTAGACTTGAAAATTTTCAAAAGAGAGTTGGAAAAAAATGAAAAGAATAGAATCTCTCTCCAAGGTTGCTGTGAAGATTAACTAGGGCCCCTCAGGAAGCAATATAGAGTGGAACTAAAAGTAGGGAATTGGTCAAGATTGCCTGAGCTCAAACTCTGGCTCTCCCAAGAACTAGCTGGGTGATCTTGGGCAAGTGACTTACTCTGGATGCCTAAGTTTTCTCACCTGCCAACTGACACTAAGAAGAGTACCTTCTTCATGGATTTGGGAGGATCAAATGAGGAAATTCACGTACAGCACGGAGAGCAGTGCCTCGTACCTGGTAAATGTGTAACCAAGACTACATATCATTATCATCATTGCCATAAGTGACCATTCATCCCAGTTTCCTATTGTTCTATCAAAAGGGTCCCAGTTTAGGCAATAAATGATAGGATCACCCTATCACGATTACATTGAAATGCTGTGGGCAGTGTTGTGAAATAAAACTACATAGGCATAGTGACAACTTCTGAGGTGGTGCTGGTAGCTCTTCTTCATCTTCCCCCAAATCCTCATTTTGCCTTGGTCAGAATGAGGGCAGGGGAGCACTAGGCAGCAGGCTGGGATCCACTAAAGAGTTGAGAGCACAGCTGGGTCCAGCACCAGACTTAACAAGGAGGGATGGATGCCCAGCAACAGTGAGAGAACACAGGGTCCAGACACAGGAAGACAGGTTCTGGAAGGACCAAGGAGATTCTGGACCACTGAGCAGGAACTAGCTATAGTGAAGGGGGGAAAATTGGGGACTTGGTCCTGGAAATAGGAAATGCAGTAAGATGGTGAGGGCTTGGTCAGAGAAGAGCGAGGCAGATAGTGCAGGAAATAGAAAGCCAGAGCAGACCAGGAGAATAGTAATCCACATGTTTAAGTTTCCAAGACTTATACTAGTCTTGTTGGGGGTGAGGCGTTGGCCCAGCTGGCGTACTGTAGTCCAGAGGCAGTGCGGTCAAAGAAAGCACACTCTCAGCAGGAGACACAGCCTTTGGGCCTAACTCTGCTACTATCTTGATGAGAGACCTGCAGTAAATTGTTTTCACTTTCTAAGCCTTGACTTCCTTATTCATAAAAATTAGGTATTGATTCCTAGTTCCCTTCCAATCCTGTAGAAGCAGAGTAGTTAAGAGGACAAGCTCTGAAATCAGACAGAATTAGTTTCACTCACC
Organism: Cabassous unicinctus; assembly: GCA_029593785.1. Classification (NCBI taxonomy): domain Eukaryota; kingdom Metazoa; phylum Chordata; class Mammalia; order Cingulata; family Chlamyphoridae; genus Cabassous; species Cabassous unicinctus. Next base: position 37,083 of record JAQZBX010004432.1, on the reverse strand, counting down.
AATAATATGATGTGAGCAAGTCAGTTGACCTCTCTAAGCTTTGGTTTCCTCATCTGTTTAATCTGGAAGATAATTGTACTTATCTCCTAGAGGTGTCATCAAAATTAAAAGAAGCAAAGCATTGGCTCAGTGTCTATGACAGAGACCTACTTAAAATATTTAGGATTAGCTTTCAGCTGCAAGTAGATAGCAGGTATAGAACGTTCTAGAAGTGCACAGGTCTGAGGCCGGAGGAAGTATGTTACTCCACTGTGTTGGGGACTCAGGTGCTTTCCATCCTGCTGCTCTGGACCAAATGTCTGCTTTTCCCAAGGATACCACATGGTCCAGGATGGAGGTTGGAAAGTGCCATCTTTATTCTGGGCACCCATCAACCAGGAGATGTATTACCATCAAAAGAAAAGACTAATAGATATTGGGGATAATCAGTAGTTTCTGTCACAAGCCTCAACAAGTGTTAACTGTTATTTGTATTATTATTGTATTATTAATTGTATTACTATCAATACACCAATATTATTAATATTCTACAAATGGGAACTAAATGTCTCCAGCAGTTCAAATTTAAAGGATTAAAAGATGAAAACCAAGGAGATTTCAAATCTGATTTCCACTGTGGAGTTTAAGGATAGAGAAATAAGTATCATTCTGGCATCTAATTTCATATTCATAACAATGTACAAGTCCTAAAATGACAGAGAATCTATGGTTTGTTTGATGAACTAAAGATGATATAGAAGAAAATCAAGCAAACATAAGGCCCTTAAATGTCTGGGAATAGTACATTTGTTTTAATAGCATAAAATGGAAATCAATTCCAATTTCAAATGAAGAATATATATGTGTTGGAATTAAATGCTCTTAAAATGTTTATGCTCCATTTTGGCTCTAAAAGGAAAGAAATCAAGATTATGTGATATAAGAATAGCTATTTTAAAAATAGAAATCCATCCTTCAGTGTAAATTTTTTAAATTGGTACTATAGAGCCCAACAAGACACATGCACCATAATAAGCCAGAGATTATAAAATCAAGACATAAACAATAAAAACTAAATCCCTTAAAAGATATTTTAATGGCAAAATATGGAACGTATAAATCCAGCTTCCCTTCATTCAAGCCATGTTTAATGTTATTTTAAACGTTTCATTTGCTAACACATACATGAAAACTTAAACACAAGATTGAAATTCTAATAGGAAGATTCTCCAGAGATATAGCAGATTCCTACACATTTTTAACTGTTTTTGTTTGCGGGGAGGTAAGAGAAAATGTTAATCATTTTTCATCAATATTTTCTTTTGCATAATCTAGCCAAATCCAGAAAGAATGCTTGCAGGAAACCACTCCCTCCTGTACAGAGTCGCCATCTCTCCTGCACATCCACCTGGCAGGGTATTAATGCACCATTTAAGGAAGACAAGGAACCCAGGGAAACATCAGCATAATTAAATAATGCCATTAGCCTCTGAAGTGTACTCCCAACTGTGCTGCTCCATGTGAAAGAGCTTTAAATATAGATCACCTTGGGATCTCGTGTGCAAAACTAGCTTCTTCCTTGCAATCCATTAGAAGAGCTAACATAGGAGGCAAAGACCCCGGTTATTTCTCTCTATTTCAATAATTTTAAGTTCATTTTGCAAAACAGCCGGCTACTATTTATGCTTACATAGTGTTAATTATCTGTACCAAAAGTGGAAAATTCATATAAATTAGTCAAGGAGAGAGTCTAATCCTCTTGAGTGAATAGAGTGCCTTTTATTGCTTGACCTCATATTAGGATAGCAACCAAATTCAACCAGGTCTTCCCTTTCCTGGCCTCCCAACTTGTCAGATTGATACAGGCTACACCACAGCCTCAAGCAGACTTGTATCTTAAGTGCTTTTCATAATGACAGATCTTTTAATTCTAGATTTCTTTTGTTGTTGTTGTTTTTAATGGCTTGTATGTTAAGGTCAATGGATAGCCTTGCCTTCATTCTCCACTTTTTTCCCTCTCCCTTTAACTGATTTTTCCTCCCTCTTTTTTCTCCCCTGTGTTTGTCCTTCTCAGTGTCTCTGTCGCTCTCTATCCTCTTCTCACTTTCTTCATTTCCCTGGTGGTGACACACATTAATTTACATTCTCTCACCTATTGTTTTCCCCAGTTTTGAAGCAGGGGCCTTGTCATTTGGTTGGTCTGCAGCTGGGGCAGATCACAGGACGTGGGCCACACTCTGTGTGCCATGGGCAGTACATAAGCAGTCATCCCATTACATGGAAAGGGTAACAGTAGCCAGAATGCTTTCAGGGAAAAGAGAGCTGATGCATGGAGAGGAAAAGAATTCTCCCAGCTCCTTTCACTTTTCTCATCCTAAATTGAAATGTCTAGTTTTCTGTATAAGTCTAGATTTCTGTATAAGATTCTGGCAGGCAACAGATGGCAAATCTACCAGAGGTAATTGAAAAGAATTTGGTGAAGGTACAGGCATAGTTCAGTGAACTCAACAAAGAACGGAGAAGCACAGTGGGGCTAGCCAACAATGGGAAGCCATTACCATCCTAGACCTAAAAAGCATGGACAAGGAGCAGTTACTTTAGTTGGGGAGACCTACAGCTGTAGGAGAGAGGGCCACCTGAAAGGAACTGTATAGGGACAAAGCCAAACTGGAGTGACCCAAGAGAAAGGAGCTGAGAAAAGAACTAAGGAAATAAATACTCTGACCTCTCTCTTCTCCCACCCTGCAGTCTGCTGCTGGGATTTCCATTGGCCAATCCAACAGGAAGCCAGAGAGCAATGCTGTTGATGCAGTCCATAGATCACAGAAGCATAGAGGATAGTTCTGGAAGGGCAAAGAATATGTAGTGCAATAATCTAGTTTTTATCAATCTGATTTGAGTGTGCAGGATAGTGCAATGGTACCAATGAAATGAAAATAATAATAAGGATGAGGAGTGCAAATATGATTATGGCAGTGGTATTGGTAGCAGTAGTAGTGGTGCTATCACTTTACTTTCATAGAATACTTTACACTTTTCAAAGTTCTTCTTCATGCATATCCCATTGACCCAAGGAGTAGACAAACTGTGAAGTACTTAGATAGCTTTGTCAATGACCATGTTTCAGTTTAATTGCTGGTCTAGTTGTTCATATGCATTTGGAAGGTTTTATTCACTTGTTTAAGTAATAGAAATTAAAAGCATACTATGTGCCAGACTCTGTGGTGCTAATGAGTGGGAGAAAGTGTCCCTTTCTTCTTGGACCCTATACCTAATGTTTAGCATTTCCTACATGGCTTTAATTTTAGGCTACATGCCTGGTCAAAAAGAGAGAGAGAGAGAGAGAGAGAGAGAGAGAGAGAGAGAGAGAGAGAGTGCTCAGTAACAGCATTATCCAGAGTGATTGCCCAAACTTGGGGTCCCAGTATGAGGTCTGCATAAATGCTAAGAGGGGTTGCCTCCACCTTATACCTTTGGATTCTGCTGTAACCCCTACTGGATTTCCAGTTCCTCCATGTCCTATCTTGTCTCACATTAAATGATGGGAAATGTGTTAAAAAGCAACCATAACTATTATAGCATTCTCATTTCAATCCCTGGCAAGGAGTAGTAGCGGGATTGGTTTTATGTAAGTTTTTCAATCTGTGAAAGACCTATGATAGCTCTCTGCTAAGGAAGTTGGTGCAAAAAAGGATATAAATAAATGTAAATATAAATCAATTTATAAAGATGGAAAAAAAGGAAAGTATGGGGCTAAGAGCCAGACGGTCAGAGTTTTGAGACCTAATCTGCCACAGACTAGCTCTTGGATGCTGGACAAGTCATTTGGTTTTTCTAAGCTTCAGTTTCTTCATCTATAAGATTGGAATAGTAATGTTAAGAGATTAAATGAGGATTAAATGAGGCAATGTATATGATAGCTTTTGTTAAAACTGCAAAACCAAATCTTAGTTATTGTTATAAGAATTAGCTAGTGAATTCACTTGAAACATTCAAATATTTTGCTGCCAAAAATTTGGATATCAGAAAAGGTTCAGTTAGCTTTATTTTTATGGGGATATTTAGCATCATGCAGGCATAACCACAAGAAACTACTTTTATAAAATTGCTGTGCAAATGCATTTCCCTGCAATTAAAGAGAATTCTTCATGCAAAAAGGAATATTTCTCAATAAGTTTGTCTGAACTTAATTGCTCTCTTTTTACAAATCCAGCTACAACTTCAGCCACAGGCTTCACCCAGCTGGATCCTGCCCTTTTTGTGCTATAACCCAGAGGTTTTCTGCAGGTGCTCAGCCTGCTCCCTTACAGACTCTTCCAGAGGCTCTCATTTCAGACTAGCTAGTGTGAATCCTATTTCCAGCACTTTCTAGCTGTGTGGCCTTAGGAAAAGTACTTAACCTCTTTGAGCTTCAATTTCCTCATCTATAAAATGGGGGAATAGTCCAGGTAATTCTCCTTTTGCAAATCTCCCCCTTCCCTCAAGTGCCCCCAACCCCCACTGCTGCAAACAAAGCCAGTACTTCTCCCTTCTTTCCCCTGGGAGTCTGACCCCTACTGATAGCATCACTGAGACTCACTGGGGTTCAGCAGATGGGACATCACAGTGCAGCAGATCCTCTTCCTGCCCCCAGCACTGCAGAGCTGACAGTGGCTGCATCCCTGCAAGACAAGCCCTGGCACCTGGCTCTTCCTCTGTGATGCTGGCAATCACCCGGCTTTGGTATGATGTTCCCCTGTTGCTAGTCCTTGGTACTTGCCCATCCCTGTGGGTCCACTTAATCCTGCTTATACTGCTACAAATGGCCTCTTCACTAAGTTGTGATCACATATGAATGTGCCTTTTGTTTCCTGCTGGGACTCTGACTGATACAGGGGTGAAAGAATAATAACTACTTCCTAGGATTGTTGTTTGAGGTGTAAGCAAATAATATGAGTAGAGCACTTAGAACATGAACTGAAACCTTAGAGAAGCTCAATAAACACAATTATCATCTTGCTCTTCACTCATCTCTGAAGACAAAATTTTCTGACTTGTTTTCTGGCCCAGTTTGGGACTTAGCCTTCAGATTCCCTTTACCCCACGCCTACCCAGGTCCTCATCACCACCTGAGCCCAGCTTCTGAGACCCCAGGTCTCTAACTTGTCCAGGAGGGAGAATGGACAAGATCGAACATTCCTGGACATAGCTTGCTCATACTATTAAGCAAAAGCAATCTAAAAAATCACCGACACAATTAGAAAATACATTGAGAGACCATATCATTAACTTTCATTTCTGAATTATAGCTTTAGCACTTTTGTGCAGCAGAGTAATTTGTGGAGAAATAGATGAAAAACTAATTGTTGACCTCTTAACAGGAGATCTGTCCTCAGTAAATCATAAAGGGAGGGACAGACTGGGATAATAACATAGACTAGCATTGGCAATCACAATAAATTTCAGTTTGTCAGATTAATTGAAGAGGCTCATAAAATACCAATAAAGTCCAGTTTGTAAAAGTAGTTATTAAATGTTTGAGGTTTTTCAGAAATGGATAAACAAATATAAAACTCTCATTTTGACAGAATATAAACCCTGCCTTTAAAACTTTGTAAAGAAATTTGGAAAACATTGTAGAGAAATAAGTCCCAAAATAAACTTTTTTTTTTTTTAAAGCAAAGGGTGAATGTTTCAGTGAGTTATTTCTAAACCTAGAGTTGCATTAAGTTTAGGATGAGTTTCATAGGGACTTTTCAGTACTGTACAAGTCTAGGATTGATGGGTATCCTGGTTCGAGTCTTTTGTGGACCTCAGGAAATTACATTCTTAAGCTAACCCATTCCTGTGTATGTAAACCTATTTTATGTGGGGCCTTTTGGTTAGATTCAGTTACAGGGCCTTTTTTATTAAATCACTTTTGATTAGATAGCTTTAGTTAAGGGCTTTGATTAGACTGTGGGGCCCAGGGTGGGTCTTAATCCTTTTACTGGAGTCATAAATGGAGACACAGAGAAAGACTGCTGCCTTTTTATCTTGCCATGTGAGAAAGGCCTCCAGGATTGCTCACAGCTGCAGAAAGACAGCGAAATCCCTAGAGGCCGATAGAGAGAGGCAGGAGGCTGGAATCAGCAGAGCAGTGGAAGCTGAAGAGAGGAGGCCCCTGGAAAGAAAAGCCATATGCCTGATTGCCCACAGCTGAACCCGAGGAGAAAGTGAGCCTGGAGGGGAATTCAGAGACTGGCCACCTTTTTGCTTTGTCAGGAGTCCACGATCAGAAAGCATCTCTGATGGTGCCTTGATTTGGACATTTTTACAGCCTTGGAACTGTTAGTTTTTACCCTCATAAATTCCCTTTATGAAAGTCAACCCATTTCTGGTATTTTGCTTCCCGCAGCTTTAGCAAACTAAAAGAATGGGTCAGGAAATCAGAGCCACCTCAGGTTGGGGAGCGAGGGTTTGGAAACCTGCAGGTGGAAGATTGGAGATACGGGTCACAAACCACTTCCCTCAAGCACTATTTTGGGTGGAACAACCAGAACTTGCCAGAAAGCCTGAGAGGTCATGAGTATCTAGTCACCACAGTAGAACTACAAACTGGGACTGCAATATGGGATCTCTTATAGCAAGTGGCAAAGGGCCACATAGAGGAAGCTGCAATGTCTGATCATCATTGACAAGCTATAACCTAGAACCATACAAAGGTTTTGGGAAATATATTTCCCAGACTTAGAAGGATGTGATGGTAGTGCTGAAGAGTTGACAATAACCTAGCAAAACTACCACCAGACACCATCCCAGGTACTTTACAACCACTGTCTTATTTAGTCCCAGTAAGATTCATATGTAGTAGGAGTATTTATTCCCATTTTACAGATAAGGAAATAGGAATTCAGAGAGATATTGTAACTTGCTTAATTTCATACAGGGGTAAAAGAGTTATATTCACATTTGACTGACTTCCCATGATAACATTCTCCTCTCTATGAATTATAAAAGACCATGCTTCTTTTATTTTAAGAATCTTCCAAATTACTATCAACATACACCCCAACATTTCTATCATGGAAAATAAAGTATATGGGAATGATTAGTTGGGTTGGGTTGAACCAGTTTAGCAAATGAATGCTAAAAATTTTCATGTTCTCTTCCTTCAGATTAATACCCACTGTGATTTCATACCCTACAGTGCTACAGATTATAAAATAAACTCCTGTGAGCTGACTTAGGACTGATCCCAGTGAAAGAATAATTTGCGTTTCAGCTGCTAGAAGGTGATTTTGTTCTACCAAAGGAGAAGAGTAATGAATGAAAATTAGGTGAACAGAAGAGTACTTTCAGGATCTCCGAGCCTGGGAGTGAATGGAGTATGCTCTCAATCAGAATTAGGATTTGGTTTCTAACTGCTGACCCCAAAGCCCACACTGGGTCCACTCTGGAAGAAACACAAACTCTGGGAGTTGCCTCAGAACTTAATTGGTCTTCCAGGGCCAACATTGTTTCAAATAGTATGGACCTCCCTAAATAGCTATAGTCCAGACGTTCATTTCAAACTCTTTGTTTCTTTCTGAGGGAGGTGTGGGGAAGAAAAAGGATGCCAATTTTCTTCTTGGTATTTACCTAAATATGAGGGTGGAAATATGAAAACGCTAAACACAGAGAACAAACTGGCTGGGAAATTAAAATAATTCAAAAGAAAAGCAGGGGATAGGGAGAATAATAATTGAAGTACTGAGGATCAAGGTGAAGTCAAAGAAGAAATTTTAAAGGAATGAAGGAGTGGGAGGGCTGAAAAGTGAATGAGTCACGGGCAAAGGGGAATTTCAGAAACTAAACTTTGAAAGGAAGCAGTTTTAAATGATGTTGAGTTCTAGCTATAGAAATGTGAGTATGTGTCTGAGGGCAAGTGCAGTTGACGGCTATAAGCAGTTAGAAAATTAAGGAATGGTATGGGCAGAGCAATTCATGTTGATGGTGAAGTAACTGAACCATATGATTAAACCGGTCAAATACCCTCTTCCAAAGATCCTCTATTCTCTGGTTTCCCAAAAAAACCCTCTCTCCTACTTACTTTACTAATCCCCAAATCACTGTTAGAGAAAACCATGCTATGGGCTCCATTAGAAATGCGTGGTTTCTGAACTCCATCGACAATCTTCAGCTTGATCCTTCAGGTTGATGGTTCACCTTTCTAGCCACAAGAATAGATCTTTGAAACTCAGAGCCATTTGCCCACCCTCACTCTCAATACATAATCTTACCTCCACCCTCACAGTAAAAAGAGAAGCAATCAAGCATGAACTTCCTTAAAATTCTCCCCTTTTTTGTTGAGAGCACCACTTTATCTGTACTGCTGTTTGCTTAATGTAACCTCCTCCCAGCTCCGCTTAAGAACTTTATCCATGACTTAGCAGAGATTTATCAACTATCTCTACTTTGCTACAGCCTTCACAAGGCCTGTAAATGTGCCTCTTCACCTTAAAAATGAATATTCCCTTGGCTATGATCACTTAAACTGCCACTACATCTTTTTCTTTCTTTAACAGCCACATTTTATGAAGCCTTACTTTCTCCATTACTCATCAAGCATTCACTCCTGTAATTCATTGAAACATGCAACAAATGTATATTAACACTAAACTCTCATGTATGCACCATCACTCAACCAAAACTTACCTAAAAAAATCACTACTTAGCCAAGCTAAGTAGTCTTTTAGTCCATGAACACGGAATGTCTTTCCGTGTATTTAGGTCTTTTTAAATTTCTTTCACCAATGTTTTCTAGTTTTCTGAGTACAAGTCCTTTATATCTTTGGTTAAATATATTCCTAGATACTCTATTCTTTTGGTTGCTATTGTAAATAGATTTGTGTGATTAATATTAGATATATTGTATTTTTTTTTCTTTTTTTTAAGTGGTTATTCAGTTGATTAATTTTTAATCAACTAACAACAGTTATGTGTTAATTGAATGCTTTTAACAAACCCTAACTTGATGCATTAGCTCTTTTGTTATGCAAAGAAAGTTTTCACTAAAGCTTTTCTATACAGCCTAAATTCCTTCTAAATAGTACATTAATATCTATGTCAATAGACTGTGAATTTAACAAAATACATTTGTTTCTCTTGTTTTTTAAAAAATGTTTATTATTTTCTTAAATACTTTAGATTCCATAATTGTTACATAAAAAATATAGGGGATTCCCATATGCCCCACTCCCTACCCCTCCCACACTTTCCCACATTAACAACATTCTTCATTAGTGTGGTACATTTGTTAAAATTGATGAACACATATTGGAGTATTGCCACTAAGCATGGATTATAGTTTACATTATAGTTTATACTCTGTCCCTCACAATTTTGTAAGTTATGACAAAATATATAATGGCCTGTATCCATCATTGCATCGTCATTCAGGACAATTCCAATGTCCCGAAAATGCCCCATATTACACCTGTTTTCCCTCTCCCTCCCTTCAGAAACTCCAGTGGCCACTGCATCCACATCAATGATAAAAGTTTTTCCATTGCTAGAATAACAATAAGTCTGTAGTAGAAAAACTATAAATCTACTCTAGTCCATAGTTCATTTCCCAACCCTGAGGATTCTGGGATGGGGATGCCCACTCTGCCTCTAATTGAGAGGGGACTTAGATCCCATGGGGCAGATGGATGGAGCTATCTTGCTTGCAGTTGCAGACTCTCTCTGTTCCTTGGGATGGGGGTTGTCCATCATCATCTCTTTGTTAGTTGTCCTGGGTGAGTCCAATGAACTGGAGAGTAGGTGTTGCAATTCAGGGCCCAACTAGCTCATGGACACCCCAAAGATTTAAGTCTCTTGGACATATACCTATCAAGTCTAGTACTAACGATAGGTTCAAATAGAAGGGGCAGAAGAGTCATGTAAAGGGAAACCACAAATGAGTCCAACTCTGTCAAACTTGGGAGTGTAAATCCCAAGGTAGGGTCCACTGTCAGGGTGCCAAACTCCTGAGCTGTCTGCCCTACTATAGTGTCTGGATGTCTCTAGGGCCTTCAGAAGCCCCACTATTTGAGGCACTATTTTTCTGTGGCAGTCAATGAAGTCCTGCGGAGACATGCATGAGCGTGACCTCTGGAATGACCTCCCAACTCACTTTGAAACCTTTTAGCCATAAAAACTGATTTGTATTTACCCTTTCCCCATTTTGGTCAAGGTCTTTTTCCAGGTGCATTGCTAATTGGCATCTGGTAATAATCCCTCAGTGCCAGAGAGATTCATCCCTGGGAGTCATGTCCCATACCAGGAGGTAGGTACTGCATTTATACACTGAGTTTGGCTTAGACAGAAGCCACATTTGAGCAACAAGGAGGCTCTCAGGAGGTAACTCTTAGGCAACATATAATACTAGGCTAAGTTTCAATTTCAAAAGAAAGGCTCATAAGTACAGTCATCAATATCAAGGGCCCGTTGCAATGGTCCATCCTCCTTCATGAGTCACTGCCCCTGTACTTGGGGGATTCTTGCTGTCCCATTAGAGAATGTGGCAGGGATCCCTAGGATGGGAATTTGATATTCTTTTGGTTATTGTGTGGATCTCAACCAACCGTGACAATGCCCCATGAACACTTGAACACATTCATATGCCTTAGCACTATGCTCCAGGTGAAACTCCTCCCATGCATTCCCCATCACTGACACCCCATACCAATGATCCTCCCCTGCCACAGTTGTGACCGTTCTGTGATCCAAAACCTCTTCAAAAATGAAACCAACAAAATAACCAAATAAAATTAATAAGAAAATGAAATAATAATGATAGTTTTAAAAATAATAAATAAAATACAAAAAATTTGAAAAAAATTTGAAAGAATAAAAAAATATTTTTGATGTTATGTCTTTCATCACTGTAAAACCTATTGTCTTGTGTGTACAATGACATTTTCTTCTGTATATTCCCCCAGTACCTTATTTTTTCATTTTATCTTCAAAGACGCTTTAGGTTACAGAAAAGTCACGTACAGAATATAGGGGATTCCCATATACCCAATATCCTCCCCCTTTTCCCCTCTCCCCTATTAATAACATTTTACATGTGTATGGTATATTTGTTACAATTTATGTACAAATGATGAAACATTGCTACTAACCATAGTCAATGATTTACATTATGGTTTACATTTTGGACTGTACACTTTTATAAATTTTGATGAAATTTAAAATGGCCTGTATCTGTTAATGCAAGATCATGCAGAACAATTCTAATGCCCTAAAAATGCCCTACGTTCCATCTATTCTATTCTTCCATCCCCCTCCCCTCAGGACCTTTGGTAAACCACTAAGTTTCAATTTAAATGGATTTTTAAATTTCCTCTTCAAATTGTTCATTACAAATGTATAGAAACACCACAGATTTTTGTGCGGTGATCTTTTTTTTTTTTTTTTTGAGTTAATTATTTTTAACAAAGCTTTAGATTACATAAATGTTACATCAAAATATAAGGGATTCCCATATATCTCATCCCATCCCCTTCCCACATGTTTCCCCATTAACAACATTTTTCATTAGTGTGGTACATTTGTTACAATTGATGAACACATATTGAAGTATTGCCACTGATGATGGGCTATAGTCTACATTGTAGTTTACACTTTGCACCACACAATTTCGTAGGTTTGAAATGTATAATATCCTGAATCCTTCATTGCAATGCTGTGCAGGACAATTCCAAAGTCCCAAAGTACTCCATGTTACACCTATTCTTCCCTCTCTCTCCCCTCAGAACCCCTTGTGGCCACTGCCTTTATATCAATGATACAAGTTCTTCTATTGCTAGAATACTCACAAATCTACTTAAGTTCATAGTTGCATTCACCCCTAATACTTGTTCATTCCTCTATCTTGAGGATTTGGGGATAGTGATGCCCACTCTGTTTTGGATAGAGATGGGGCTTAGATCCTGTGGAACAGATGGATGGAACTGTCTTGCTTGCAGTTGTAGATACTCTCTGTTTTTTGGGATGGTCATTGTCCATCATCATCCTTTTGTTAGTTGTCCTGGGTGAGTCCAGTGAACTGGAGAGTAGGTGTTGCCACTCTTACTGAGATTCAGGGCTCAACCAGAATATTAACAGACCAAAGAGTTAAGTCTCTAGGACATATATTTAACAAGTAGTGCTAATTATAGGTTCAGGTAAAATGGGCAGAAGAGTCATCTGTAGGGAAATTGTAAATGAGTTTAATTCTGTTACATTGGAAAGCATATATTCCAAAGTAAGGCCCACTCACAGGGTGCCAAATTCCTGAGATTTTCTGCCCTACCTTTAGTGTCTAGATGTGTCTAGAGCCCTGAGAATCCCCACTGTTTGAGACACTGTTTACTGTGTCAGTCAATGAGATCCTGCTGAGGCATGCATAAATGTAACCTCTAGAATGACCTCCAAACTCAGTTTGAAATCTCTTAGCCATAAACTCATTTGTATTTAATATTTTCCCCTTTTGGTCAAGGTCTTTTTCCAAATGCATCGCTAATTGGTGGTTGGTAATAATCCCTCAGTGCCAGGGAGGCTCATCCCCGGGAGTCATGTCCCATGCTGGGGGAGAGGTAGTGCATTTATATGAGTTTGGCTTAGAGAGAGGCCACATCTGAGCAACAAGGAGGCTTTCAGGAAGTAACTCTTAGGCAATATATAATATTGGGGAAGGACTGGAGGAAGGAGGAGGTGAACTCTGGGGATTTATAGGTCTGTGGTTAAAACTACAATGGTGGGAATGTTCTAGCAAATATGGCAGGAGAGGGTTATTGGTGCAGGGCATTGTGGATGGGGGTATATGAGAGATAGAGCACACCTGGGGCACGATTCTATGGAATATGAAAGTGTTCATCCTGTCATAGTGTATTATCTCAGTGGGTGGAGACCCACACAATAAACAAGAAAATGTTAAACTCCCATCCTGGGGAGTCCTGTGTTCTCAATTAGAGGGGCAAGAATCTTGAGAACACAGGCAGTGTCTATTAAAAGAAAACAGACCAATATGTCAAGTCCTCAATATTAGTGCATGTAACTATGAACCTTATTCTTCAAAAATTGAAACTTAGTGGTTATCATAGTTTCTGAGGGGAAGAGGAGGGAAGAATAGAATAGATAGAACATAGGTCATTGGAATTGTTCTGCATGATCTTGCAATGATGGATACAGGCCATTTTTTTTGTTGTTGTTATATATATGGATAGCATCTTCTTTTTTCCTGCTAAGTCTTTATTTTTTATTTTTTATTATTATTATTATTTTTTTAAAGCTACTTAGATTGCATAAATGTTACACAAAAAATATAGGGATTCCCATATGCCCCACTTCCCACACCTTCCACAACCTCCCACATAACAATCCTTCATTAGTGTGACACATTCATTGTAATTGATAAACACATGCTGGGGCTTTGCCATTAAGCATGGACCATAGTTCACATTGTAGTCTACATTCTCTCCCACACAGTTCTGCATGTTATGTGATGATATAAAATGGCCTATTTGCAATGTCACTCAAGACGATTCCCAAGTCATAAAAAAGGCCCCGTATTACAACTGTTTTTCCCTCTCCCTACTCCCAGAGCCTCCAGTGGCCACTGGCTCCACATCAATGTTGTAATTTCTTCCATTGCTAGAATCACAATATGTCTATAGTAGAATACCAGTAAGTCCACTCTAGTCCATAGCTCTTCCCCCAATCCTGAGGATTCTGGGATGGTGATGTCCACTCCACCTCCAATTGAAAGGGGACTTATATTCCATGGGGAAGATGGATGGGACTATCCTGCCTGCAGGAGCAGACTCTCTCCGTTCCCTGGGATGGCCGTTGTCCATCATCATCTCCCCACCAGTTATCCTGGGAGAGTCCAATAAGCTGTAGAGTAGGTGTTGCAACTCCACCGAGGTTCTGGGCCCAGCTGGCACATGGACAGCCCAAAGACTCAAGTCTCTGGATGTATACCTACAAACTCCAGCACCAAATATAGGTTTCAATAGAAGGGACAGATGAGCCATGTGCAGGGAAGACATAATTGAGTCCAACTCTGTCACTCTCAGGAGCACAAACTCCAAAGTAAGGCCCACTGGCAAGGCACCAAACTCCAGAGCTATCCACCCTGGCCATAGGATCTGGGTGTCTCCAGAGGTCTCAGGAGCCCCATTATTTGGGGTGGCTATCCACTTTGGAAGTCTATGAGATCCTGCTGAGATGTGTAAGTGTTACATCTGGGATGACCTCCCGACTCACTTTGAAGTCTCCTAGCCATATAAACTCATTTGTCTTTACCCTTCCCCCTTTTATTCGAGATCTTTTTCTAGTTGCATTGCTAGTTGGTGTTTGGTAGCCATCCCTCAGTGCCAGGGAGGCTCATCCCTGGGAGTCATGTCCCATGCTGGGGGAAAGGTAATGCATTCATATGCTGAGTTTGGCTTAGAGAGAGGCCACATTTAAGCAACGAGGTTCTCAGGAGGCAACCCTTGGGCACCTCATACCAATATGGGGTAGCAATAGGCTAAGTTTCCATTTCAAGAACAAAGGCTCATAAGCCTAGTTGTCAATATCAAGGGCCCATCAGTGGATCATCCTCCTTCGACAGGCCATTTTAAATTTTGTCAAAATCTATGAAAGTATACGGTGCAAAATGTAAACCATAATGTAAACCATTGACCACGGTTAATAAAAATGCTTCAATATTTGTACATCAATTGTAAGAAATGTACTATACACATGTAAAATGTTATTAATTGGGGAGAGGAAAAGAGGAAAGAGAGTTGGGTATATGGGAATCCCCTATATTTTCTATGTGACTTTTCTGTAACCCAAAGCTTCTTTGAATATAAAGCAAAAAA
>JAQZBX010004432.1:0-22164 GCA_029593785.1 Cabassous unicinctus | reverse complement strand
AGCTTTGTCTTGGGGGAGGTTTTGGCTTTCAGAAGGATCACAACTGTGGCATGGGAGAATCACTGGTGCAGGGTATCGGTGATGGGGGGATGTGTGGAAAGAGCCATATTCTATGGCTTATGAATATGTTCAAGTGGTCATGGGGTGTTGTCTTGGTGGGTGGAGTCCTATACAATAACTGAAAGAATATTGAATTCCCATCCAGGGAAGTCCTGCTGCATTCTCTAATAGAGCAGCAAGAATCCCCCGAGTACATGGGCAGTGCCTAGTGAAGGAAGACAGACCATTACACCAGGCTTTTGATATTGATGGTTGTACTTATGAAACTTTTCTCAAGAAATTGTGTGGTGATCTTATACCCACCCTTTGTTAAATTCATTTATTAGCTCTTGTAGCTCTGTTGTGTATTTTTCAGGATTATCTATGTATAGGGCCATGTCATATGCAAATAGGGAGAGTTTTATTTCCTCCTTTCCAATTTGGATGCCTTTTATTTCATTTTCTTGCCTTATTGCTCTGGCTAGAACCTCCAGTACAATGTTGAATAAACACTGGTGACAGTGGGCATCCTTATCTTGTTCCTGACCTTAAAGGGAAAGCTTTCAGTCTTTCACCATTGATATGATATTAGCAGTGGGTTTTTCATATATGCTCTTTATCAAGTTAAGGATGTTTCCTACTACTCTTAGTTTTTTTAGTGTTTTTATCAGGAAGGGGTGCTGAGTTTTGTGAAGTGCCCTTTCTGCATTAGTGGAGAAGATCATGTTTTTCTCCCCTTTGTTCTATAAATGTAATGTATTACATTAATTGATTTTCTTTATGTTGAACCAGACTTGCATGCCTGGGATAAATCCCACTGGACCAAGGTATATAATTCTTTTAATGTGCTATTGGATTCAGTTTACTAGTATTTTGGGGGAGGATTTTTGCATCTATATTCATGAGGGATATTGGTCTGTAATTTTCATTTCTTTTGATATCCTTATCAGGCTTTGGTATTAGAGTGATGTTAATCGCATAGAATGAGTTGGGAAGTGTTCCCTCCTCTTGAATTTTTGGAAGAGATTGAGCAGTGTTGGTGTTAACTCTTCTTGGAATGTTTGGTAGAATTCTCCAGGGAAGCCATCTTTGTTGGGAGGTTTCTGATTACTTTACTTGTTACTATTTTGTTGAGATCGTATATTTCTTCTTGATCAATGTAGGTAGTTTATGTGCTTCTAGGAATTTGTCCATTTCATCTATTTTGTGTAATTTTTTTGCATACAGATGTTCTTAGTATCCTTTTCAAATCCTTTTTAGTTCTGTGGGCTCAGTAGTAATGCCCTTCCCTTTCAATTCTGAATTTAGCTATTTACATCTTCTCTCTTTATTTCTTTATCCATCTAGCTAAATGTTTGTTGATTTTATTGCTCTCCCAAAGAACCAACATGTGTTTTAATTGATTCTCTCTATTTTTTTTATTCACTATTTCGTTTATATCTGCTCTAATCTTTATTTCCTTTCTTCTGTTCACTTTCGGTATAGTTTGCTCTTCTTTTTCTAGTTTCTCCAGTTGTGAGGTTAGCCTATTATTTGAGCTCCTTCTTCTTTTTTAAAGCATGCAATTAGAGCTATAAGTTTCCTCTGTACACTGCCTTTCCTGCATCCCATAAGTTTTGATATGTTGTGCTTTTCATTTTATTTAAAATGTATTGAGACTTGTTTTGTGACCTAACATGTGGTCTATCCTTGAGAATGATCCATATGCTTGAGAATAAAGTATATTCTGCTGATTGGGGGTACATTCTTCTGAATATGTCTGTTAGGTCACGTTCTCCATATCCTCACTGATCTTCTGTCTCCAACTATTATTGAAAAGGTGTCTATTTCTTCCATCAGATTTGTCCATGTTTTTCTCATGTATTTTGAGGTACTGTGATTAGGTGCATAAAGGTTTATAATTGTTATTTCTTCTTAGTGGGTTGACCTTTTTATTAATATACAGTGTTAGTGGCCTTCATTGTCTCTTGAACAATTTTTTGACAAAGTCTGTTTTATATATATATGGGTGTATATATATGTATGTGTATATGTATGTATGTATGTATAAATATAGGTATAGCTACACTAGCTCTCTTTTGGTTACTATTTGCATGGACTATTTTTTTCCATCCTTTCACTTTCAACCTATTTGTGTCTTTGGGTCTAAGGTGAGTCTCTTGTAAATAATATATATGAAGATCATACTTTTTCAATCCTTTCTATTTCTGTATGTCTTTTGATTGGGGCGTTGAATCCATTTACATTCAATAAAATTACTGATAAGGAAGGGCTTACTTCAGTCATTTTGTCCTCTTTTTCTTATATGTCTAATATTTTTTTGTCACTCTTTTCCTTTATTGTAGCCCTCTTTTGTGTCCACTTGATCTTTTGTGATGCAATTGATTGATTCCTTTCTTATTTCCATTTCTGTATATATTTTAAATACTTTCTTTTTGGTTACCATGAGGTTTGTACTGAAAAATCTAAGGCTATAACCTACTAGTTTGAAAGATACCAACTTAACTTCAATAGAATGCACAGCCACTGCTCCTAAAACCCTCTGTTTCCACTGTTTTTGTTGTTTTCGTCACACATCACCCCTTTATATTTTATGTGCCCTTGAAATGTAAATATGATTATATTTTATTCAATTGTATTCTAGGTCTTATAAGATATAAAGAGTAGCATTTCATGCTGGGGGTATCATACTATTTGGTTTTGCATTTGCCCATCTAGTTACCTTTACTGGAGGTCTTCTCTTCATACTGCTCCAAGCTACTATCTCCTATCCTTCTCCTCTACTCTGGGAGTTCCATAATGCATATGATGGCATGCTGTGTCTTGTCCCACAGGTCCCTTAGGTTCTGCTCACTTTCTTTTCATTATTTTCTCTAGCTGCTCTTCCTAGTATATGTGACTGTTTTCCCTCCAGGAAAGGATTTCCTTTCTTATGTTCCTCCTCCAGGAATCCTGAGGTGTTCTCTTTGTTGTTAAACAAATATTCCTCCCCTGGGCCTATGATTTGTTCAACTCCTCACCCATGCTCTGGGCTACCTTTTCACTCCAGTTTTTAGCCCTTGGTCCACCCTGCCTTACAGCGGTTCAGTTTTCCATTATCATGAGGCTTTTCTGTCTCCAGTAGCTTCCACTTTAGGGAATCCCGACCCATGGACCCAGATGGGGTCAGTGTTCAAAAATATTCATTTTTTTCTTGCTTGGGTGCACCAACAATTAGGGACTGGGTTGGTAGTACGCACAGCTTGCCAATAGTTTCACTATGGGTCACTCTGATGTCCAGGGTAACACTTTGTATGTACATTCAGGTCAGCCACAAGGGCCCCACCTGAGACTGGCTTTGGGTCCCCATGCCCGAATGTGTGTGTGACTCAAAGTTGCCGCCATCGTCAGTGACCATGGTGGCAGGTGCCCCAGATGGAGTATTGCCACTATGTGGCTCTGAAACTGCTCCGGACCAAGTGTAGGGGAGGAGTCCAGACTGGCAGGTCCATGACTCTCTCCTACCTCTTTTTTGAAATGTTTTTTTCCCCTTGATTCAGTATTTGTGGAGTCTTTCTCCAGTCCCTATTGTTCCCCAGAGTTCCAAGTAGGTTAAGTCTGGCTTTTTATTTACCTGTCTCTAAGAGGAAACATTCACAGGGATGTCTTATGCTGCCATCTTGATACTGTCACCCTCTCTTCTTGTTCTGTACATTCTCTCTCATCAGTGAACTCATGATTCCAAATTCCTCTATTCTTCTAAGCCAATTTTCCCAGTTGCCTACTAAACATTTCCATCCATTGCCCTGAAGGCACTTCAAAGTCAGCACATTTAAAACAGAACCCATTAATATCTTCCATATTTGATTCTTCTCCTTTACTTATAAAATTCCTCCACTGAAAGGAGATTAAAGAGTGGAGGCAAGAGGCTAGTCAGGTTGACAGGGGTTCTACAGAGGAGAGAAATGTGGAGGAGTTTCCTGAAATTGTGCACACAATGGATAAATTAAGAGTCTACAGAATGGTGACTAGAAAGGGAGGAAGGGAGAAAATATTATTAAAATTATAGCCTGCATTTATTGAATGTCAGGCCCTGTTAGGCATTTTTCATAAAAATTTTTATCTTTTATCATTCTACAATAACCTTATGAGGTGGTGAGGTAGGCAGAATGACAGCTCCCTAAAAATGTCCACATCCTGGTCCCCACACCTGTGAATATGTTACTCTACTTCCCAAAAGGGACTTTGCAGATGTGTTTAAGTTAGGATCTTAAAATGGCTAGATTATGCTGGATTATCTGGATGGGACCAATGTTAATCACAAGAGTTCTTACAAGTACAAGGTAGGTGAGGTGTCAGAGAAGGAGATGTGAAGATAGAAGAAGAAATGGGAGTGATATGGCCATGAACTAAGGAATACAGGCAACAACTAGGAGGGATTTTCCCAGAGAATCTCCAGAAGAAATGCAGCTCTACCAACGCCTTGGTTCTAGCCCATTAGACCCATTTAAGACTTCCAACTCTAGAAAATAAGATTGAAAGTGTATGTTATTTTAAACTACTAAGGGGGTGATAATTTGTTATAGCAGCAATAGGAAACTAATACAGATGGGTACTATTACTAGCTCTATTTACGCATGAAGAAATGGAAATCTAAGGGATTTAAATAATGGGTCTAAGGTCACATAACTAGTAAATAGTGGAGCTGGGATTCAAACTAGGTTAGATTTGACTGGGCACCCTCATGCTCCTAACTGCAACACTGAGCCCCAAAGCAAAACTGATGAACTAACATGGTGAAGGTCCAAATATAGTCATCAAGTGTCAAAGAACAGAGAATTGGAGAATGAGGAAAATAAAAGCAGGGTGCAGTAGGGTATAATTGAGTGGCCCTGGGCAAATATCTATAACCAGCACTGTTGCCCAGGACTGACATATGCGCTCAATACTTGCAGTTCTAGAAGGGCTGACTTTGTTAACAGGATAAGGACAGTGTGGATTTTGTTTCTCTTTCAATCATATGGCACCCCTCACCAGCTAATATGTCAGCTAAAAGCTTAGAACTCGTTTATTCAACAATCTTAGTGGTCTTTGAACTAGATGATGTGCCAGGTTCCAGAGATGCAAAGCACTATATAGCCTTCTTTCCTCTCTACCCTTTTTTCCCATAATCAGCTTCTCTTTCTTTGGGCTGCTTTGTTACATTACTTTTAACTTTACTTTGTTTACCATTGTTCTACATGACTCTAGCAAGCAAAGCAAAGTGTTAGACTGATGCAATTCAGGAGGTGAGGGTTTAGGAAGATGGGCACTCCTATACATTGCTGGCAGAGTATAATTTGGCAATCTATATAAAAAGCTCTGAAATGTTTATATTCTTGGGATCGGTAATTCCATTGTTAAGAATTTCTCCTATAAAAATAATCAGATTTACATATGATGGTAGTGATTTCAATGCTATATAATAGTGAAAATTAGAAAAAATATAAATGTTAACACTTAATGGAATGGTTACACAAATCTTGATGTATCCAAAACCTGGAAATCTATGCAGCCATTAAAAAAATAATCTTTTCAAAGAATATTTAGTAACATGGGGGAATAAATGCTCATGATATCGTACTAAGTACAAAAATAAAACCATAACTATACAGAGAGTGTGTTAATAGTAGTTAGCTTTGGGTAACTGAATTATAGGTTACTCTTATTTTCTTCTGTATTTTTACAATGTTTTACATGAACATATGTTACTTTTATAATCAAGGTAAAAACAACCAGTAAATGTTATTTTAAATAAACCATAGAGAAGTATGTGCTGATTATTCTGTTTGCTTTTCTAGATCCTTTGCTTGCCCTACTCCCTGCTGAGAGAAGCAGATTTCCATGGGCTGCATCATGAGGACATCCATGCCCTCTGATTTCAGGTTGTTTTAGCCAATAGATTTGGCAGAAGAATGGAGAATGGAGAATAGGAGAAGAGAGGAACTGGGTTTTCTGTCATCCCAGCTACCTGGTACATTTTGTATTTATAGAACCTGGCATACTAGGCAGCAGCATCTCTACTTTACCTGTGGCCACAGATCCTGTTGGTCAGCTCCTTCTCACACCTATGACTCTCACCAAGTTCTGGTACCCAACCTGTCTTCTTGTCTCTTCAGGCCTCCAGGTGGTAGGCCCCTTGCTTGCTAATCTCAGAACACCGTCCTTTGTTGGCCCCCTTCACCCTGCCCACACCTCTGCAAACTATACCTATACTAAACTCTCTTCAGTTAACCCGTTGTGCAGGCCATCTGTCTCCTGCCAGGCCCCTGACTGGTACACTGTTTAAGGTTAGTATGCAACAGCTGTAGGAATGTAGAGAGGACAGCACAAACAGATGGCTGGTGTTCAGAGAGCAGAAGTAGCTGCACAATGGCAGGATTATTGTCTGGGAAAAGCGAGAGCAGAGTACGGGGAAACAGTGACTGGTTGGAGACTTTTTTCCAAGAAAGTGATGATGTTGTCCAAAAGTCAGGGTTAAGGTGGCATGGACAATGTGTTACAGAAGTTGGGCTTAGAGCATCCCAAATATAAACTTTGTTGGTAGATTTGCAACTTCCTGTGGGAAATCTGGTGAAGAGAGTAGGCTGACAGCTCCAGTTCTGAGGAGTTCACGTTTAAGGCTTTATGGATGTAGAGGTGCATTTGTGTGGGTGGCACCATTACTATTGTAAAAATAGTTGCACGAATTCATTTGGACTCAAGGCACCACACTGCAAACAGTGTCTTACCACCTTTCTGGTGCTAGGTGGCTTTGCTTCAGGAGTAACCCCCAGCATCTGCTTCTTGCCCCTGTTCAAATGGAATGACTCTTGCTGTAGTAAGCAGTAATCTAACCCTCATTCTTAGCCAGTATCACTCTTACTTTCTGAACCTAACTTTGACATCATACCTTTGTTTTCAGTTTCATTGCTCCCATCTCAGGGCTGGCAACCCTTACAGACTTCATCCTGCCTACAGCTAGGTTAGGACAAATGATAGACACGCCTCTGCAAATGGACTTCCTCAAAGGCTGAACTTTGTCTCGGAGTGTAAGCCATCGGGCAAAATGATTTGAGCAATAAAACCTTAGAGCGCAAGTGTACTATTTCCAAGGACTTTCAGCTCTGTCTCGTTTGAGCCTGGATTTTTCCCACCAGGATAAAGGGCAGGAAAAAGAGCTAGTAAAGAGGCTGGGGAGCTGCCCCACAGGCCAGATTCTAGTCCCTTATTACCCCCCAACTGAAAGTCAGGGAGATTTGCTTGGTCATGAGATTGTAGGAATTTGCCCTAGGTAAGCAATCCCAACCCCACCCTACTCCCCCACTTCCCTCCCACACAACAGAATGGTAGTATTGTCCAGAGGTTTTGTTCAGGGATTCTGTTAGTTCTGTAGTCACAGAGACTGGTGTTTGTGTGTGTGTCTAGACATAACACCTTATGGGGAGGTTCCGGGGATCGAACCCCGGTCGCTCCATATGGTAGACAGACGCCGAACCTCTTGAGCCACATCCGTTTCCCCATAACACCTTTTTAATGTCCTCAAATAACAAAGTCTTGGGTAACTGACCCAAGCCAACTAAATTCACAAAAATTGAGGTATAAACCAGAAGGTGCTGTTCTAAAGTGGTTTTTTTTTGTTTGTTTTTTTTTAAAGATTTATTTTTTATTTATTTATCCCCCCTTGCTGCTTGTGCTGCTGTGTCCATTCGCTGCGTGTCTTCTCTGTGTCTGCTTATCTCCCCCTTGCTGTGAGGTCTTGCCGCATCAGCCCACGGCGCCGCGCCAGCCGGCCTGCCCTCACAAGGAGGCGCCGGGAGGCGAACCCGGGGCCTCTCATATGGTACGAACCCGGGGCCTCTCATATGGTACGAACCCGGGGCCTCTCATATGGTAAACGGGTGCCCTATCCATTGTGCCACACCCGCTTCCTGCCGTGAGGTTGCTGCATCAGCCCACTGCACCGCTCAGGCCGGCGTGCCCTCACAAGGAGGCCTCGGGACACGAACCCGGGCCTTCCATATGGTAAACGGGGGCTCTATCCACTGAGCCACACCCGCTTCCCTAAAGTGTTTTTATATAACATCATTTCTCATAACAATCCTTAGAGGTTGGTAGGTTTCATTATTAATTTCCTTTAACATGAGAATATTAAGGCATAGACAGGCTGAGTAACTTGCCCAGGGTCCCACAGGTGGTAAGTGGCAGCGCCTAGCTTGTGGAGCCAGACATTCAGCTCAGTAGCCTGTGCCTTTGACCACTACTCCAGGCTTCAAGGTGGGACTTAGACGTGCACAATGTGATATTTGTATCACACATCATTGTCTCTCTGAGGCAAACAGATGGAAATTCAGCCTACAGTCAAGATTGCTTGGTGAATATTAAGTACAAAGGGGAATTAAATGTTCTTAATGAAGGGTTCTTCAGCTAAGTGTACTTGAAATAATATTCTTCCCTCACTGAGGAAAGCACTAGTCAGAGATGGCTGGAATCTTCCGGTCAGGGAACATCATTCTCAGTCAGTGCTAGGGATGCAAAGTCCAAGTTCCCCATCCCCTTCTCTGTTTTCTCACCCTGCCATTCAGAGGGTTTTCTCTTCATACTTTCTTTTCTTAGCTATGTTAATGTTCTTGGCTTTGCCATAGCTTTAAACATGCTAATTGCCAGGCTTTGACTGCAGCTACTCTCTGTTCTTTTGACTGGGACTTAATCCTGTAGCTCATTAGCCAGTCCTTCACAGGTTATGGTTTGGGGTTTGCTTTTACTGACTCTCCCCTCACTCTTTGGGGTTCATTGTTAGTATAACTCGAGTTCTAAAGTACTTTACTATCCTTCTTACGTAACTTCAAAATTCCTCCCTTTGTAAAGCTGAATTTTTACTTCCCTTTGTAATGTGGGGGAATTTTTCCAGTCAACAGTCTTCATGAGTGTCCCCCATTTGCAAATGAAGGAGGTATATAGACCTTTGATACATTATTTTATTCAGAGCTCCATGAGATCAGTTCGAAGGAGATGAAGGAAGTTTTACTGGGTTCCTAGGAAGAGGATGAGATAATACTAAAACTCTGGGGCACTTTTGTACTAACCAAATGTCATAGATGAAAGCAGCATGACTGGTCTCCCTGAGCAAGCTTGAAAACTGGTACTTTTTTTGTAAAAAAGAAAAAAGTAATATATTGATGCAACTGTTGTTATGACTATTTAAAAGATCTTAGGAAAAGCAATTTGAAAGCAAGGCTTGATTCTCCACATCCCTTCTCCACTGTTACTCACCACCAGTTTGGACCTGGGAACACAAGCTCTGGAAGCAGACTCTCCAATTAACTCTTCATAACTTTTTGCTGTTAATGAGTTGTTTGTAAGTCAGCGACTGTAGATATATTCTATTCTGTGACATGAGTCTAGCACTTGACTTTAGTTTAATCTTTTAAATATAGAGAAATATATTATAACAATGCTTAAGAACAAAATCATGGAAATGCCAAATGGCGTACCATTATAGCCCTTTCAGGCCAGTGTTCTTAATCTAATAGTGATGCCAAGGGATATTTTACATGAGAGCCTGGTTACTCTGCACAGCAAAAACTGATGTCAAGAGAATATGTACATATTTCAAACATTCCTAGCAATTACTAATAGCCTAGTACAGGTCTATAACCCTTCCTGTCTGAATATCAATAGCAATAAGGGATTAGTTATCTAGTGAAATCCATCTGTATTGAGAGATCAAGCCACACAAAGGAGACTTTGGAAATTTTAAGGTATCTCACTCAATGGATGGGGCCAAATCTAGGTTGTGTAAAATGTCAAGAGGGGACATCCACACCATTGCACATCCTAAAATGCATCATTTATTGTGAACACTCATCTCAGAAGAATCTGATGCTTGATTTTTCCCAGAATGATTAATAGGATAGTGAAAAGAATAAATTTTGCAAGGAAAAAGAATAAAATAAAATAAAACAAAACAACAGTGTGCTGGACACATTCCATTAGCCCTACAGATCCACTCTCAACCCTTTTCTAACCTACTCTTAGCTGCAAGAGTTTCACTGGACTCCCTTGCATTCTAGCTTCTAGTTGGGTTTCATCAATGGAATGTACCTGTAGAAGAGCAGATGTAAGAGAAGATAAGGTTGTTGTATTTATTCCCCAGTTCCCTTCCTGCTATGTTGCTGCAGACTGGCTGTGTCTCTACCTGGGCTATTGCTCATGTCAGGTGGCCCTTTCCATGTATGTCTGCACAGGAGTGGTAATGTCTCTCCATTCTTGCTAGCTTGGAGGTATTACATTAACCACTGCTGATTTTCCTAAAACTACCCACACCTGGAAGTGGTTCCTTTGTTAAAGTCTCTTCAGTTAACCCAGTACAAATGGGCCATCTGATTCTTTCTAGAATCCTGATTTATATAAATGATAAAATGAAAAGCATCCAAATCCAGTGGTTTTAGGTGAGGCCATTTATACCAAAATGAGAAATAATTTTGAAAAATCAGTCAGCTACCCAGATTTAGCTCAGAAAAGGCACAGGGCAGATTTCCTCAAGATTAAATTTTCATTTTACCTCATAGAGGAAAAAAAAAAGGTATAAAGAGTGGGGACAAAACTCTTAAAGAGGAAAATGAATTCATTGTTTACCTGAAAATTTGACTGATTGAGCATATATAGAGATACATTTGAGAGTTCTTTCTCTCAATAAGTACTTTCAAGGCAAAACTGTGGAAGCTCTCATTGCATGTGGCAAAACGACTGTAACAAAAAGTGAAGTTTGGGAGTTGGGTAAAGAGAGTTGATTCTGTAAATCATCACTCTCAGGTCTTAAATTTGAGAAAATTATAGAGTTAGAAATAAAATAAGTAACTCTCTTATCAACCATCTTTCTTCATTTAAAACGCCCATTGAGTACTTTCTGAGGCTGTACATGAGACTGATGAGTGGATCAAAAGTACTTATTGACTGCCACACACAAAAAGGTGGCTTGATCGCACAAGAGAGAGAATTATTCAATTTTCCACAAACAGTACTCTGAAAATTCTCACTAAATCTCATCTTGTCCACATTCTGGGGAACTTGGTCTTCTCTCAAAGTAAAAACTCCAGAGGAGAAGAAGTCTTCTCTCTCTTTTTTGCCACTGTATACCCCAAAACAGAACATGACTCATAGAAGTCAATCAAATATTTGCTGAAAACTGAATGGGTGTTTTCTCAGTGATTACTCCAGTCTAGTGAATAAAGTTGTAAAGAAACTATTGCCATTTGTATACACATATTTCTGTGGCTCTGACTTCTCAAGATACTATAAACCTGAGGTAGAGGAGAAAAATTGCCTGAATGAAATCGAAAGAGTAATTGGATTAGCATCTCATCCTTTAGCCAAAGACGTGGGGTAGAAAGATTTTTTTCTTGATGGAAAGTAATCTAAAACATATTTTTAATTAAAAGAATATGGATATACTATGGAATAGAATGCAAAACTCAAATATCTAAAATAGAGGTGCATCTTCCTTACAATGACTTTCTTCCCAAGATGCTGGAAGTTCAGGTTGACTCTTCTATGCCTTTAGAAACCCTGCTCAAAGTGCCTCAGGTAATAGAAATTTTGGCCATTGTATCTAGGCCACCATTACTGAACTATTATTAATTTAGTATCTTTGACTCCCTTTTCGCCAGTCTGCCCCTTTGGGCATTTTCTTTTTTTAATAGCTGGAAGTATTTACAATACATTCTTTCATTAATTCATCCAGTCATTTTATCTTTAAGTTGGTTGATAGGCCATTGTGTGCAAAGCATTTACATGCAGTGCATTGTGTCTGAATTCTTAACAGAGTCCTTTTATTACTTTATGTCTTAGGTTGGGTTCTCTGGAGAACAGACTATGAGATGGAGATTCATATGCAGGAAATCTACTGAAGACTGTGCTCAAAATCAGCTCAAGAGGGAGTGAAGGAAGTAAGATTATGCGGAGAAAGGATTTGTACTCAGATGCATTTGCAATTAAGGTCTACTGTAGCTGGGATGACCATTCAGAATTGATCACGTTAAGGCAAGTGATCTGGTCTTTGTATCTACACCCACTCCCACCCCTACACACATACAGAACACACACTGGATCGGGGCGAGTGGCTTTTCCCCACCATCCCCAGGCCTTCCCCTTTTCCAGATTCCCTAGCTTAAATTAATAATGCCACCTCCTAACTAGTTGCTTGACTGGAAACCCAAATTACTGACTCCTTCCAAAAGCCCACTTTCCTTGATCTGTTACATACCCTGAAATACATCTAGAATCTACTCTTTCTTATCACCTACGTAGCCTCAGTCTTCCAGTAGGCCACTGTTGTAGACAATCTCTTCAACCTCATTTCTTGCTTCTCTCTCCTGGCTCATTAATGCTGTAACCAAATTGGCTTTCTCTTAATTCCTAAAACACACCTGTCTCTGTCTTGTCTCAATGATATTTTTATTTGTTGTTCCTTTTCTTTTGGGTCCTTCCCAAAGATGTTTTTTTTCATTCTTCCTATCTAAATAGGTTCTCTTTTACCCCATTATTCTCTGTCACACAGTTTGCTGTTTATAAGTTTCATTGCACTTTCTTATGACCAACAAATATTTGCTCATTTGCTTAGCTGTTTATCTGTGTTAGATAAGAGTCTAAGATTCATGAGCACTGTGCTCAGTACATTCTAGGTGTTGAATAAATGCTGTTGCATAGCGGAATTAATGATGACATATGAACAAAGAAGGGGATTTTGTCTGTCTCCCAGGTCCTCTGCATTCTGCCAAGCACAAATCTGATCATGCTGTTTCCCTCTTAAAATCCTTTGATAGTTTCCTATTGTCTGTAATAGTCATTTTAACACACAGCAAACCATTTAGAGATTCATAATTGTGGTGAGAATAAGGGTTCAGTATCTTAAGATTACATTGAAACTGCCAGGAATAAATAGAAGAATGAGCTCCTTAGGCATCTTCTGGCCCAATAAATGTTCAAAGCCTTGAACCAATGTCGATCACATCTCTGTCACTTTTAAATTCTGTTAACAGGCAGACAGGGAAGTGAAGAAAGTATTGGACCATGAACTGGATGATATGGGTACTGTTTTTGGCTGGTCACTTGACCTGTCTAGCCTTTAGTTTCCTCATCTACAAAATGAGGATAATGTATCCAATAATCCCCAATTTCCTTTTCAGCTCTGTAATTCTATGATTCTCAGGACTGTATCATGTTACAGGATTATTCTGGGCATCAAATGAAATAATAGGTAAATTGTGAAATGTAAGACAAATCTTATTTTTACTATGTGTGTGGCACTCTTGTTTCAGAGCTGGTTCCATTTGGGCTTCAGAAGCTGTTGATGACGATGATGTATAGCTTCCAAATACCATTTGGTTTTTTAAAAATAGTTTCAGATTTCAGAACCAATGAAAGTACACAGCATTTAGAAATGATAGTGTGCTGGTTTGAGTCTTTTATGGATCCCAGAAAATCATGTTCTTAAAGCAAATCCACTCCTGTGCATGCAAACCTATTGTGGGTGGGAACTCTTGATTGGATCGCTTCTGTTGGGGGACTTTGGTTGGATTAAGTCAGTGAGGTGTGGCCCAGGGTGGATCTTAGTCCTCCTGCTGGAGTCCTTTAGAAACAGAGGACTGAAAGCAGCAGACACAGAAAAAGCGGCAAAGACAGAGAAACTCCGAGAGGCTGAGAGAGAGGTCCCAGAGGCCAGTGGCTAGAATCAGCAGAGCACAGAGGCATGGAAAAGGTCCCCTGAGAGGCAGAAAGAGAGGAGGCACAGAGGAGAGAGGAGAGAGATGAGTCCTATGCCCAATTGCCCAAATCAGAGCTCAGGAAGAAATTAAGCCTGGAGTAGAAGCCTGGAGTAGGGACCCAGACCAAAGAGTTGCCATTGTGTCTTGCCACATGGAAGGAATCCAGGATCACCTGCAGCCAAACTTTGGTAAGACAACATCTCTGATGATGCCTTGATCAGAGAAGGAGCTTGCACACTGAGGAAACCACAGTTTTCTTGCTTTTGATTG
This sequence comes from Cabassous unicinctus, assembly GCA_029593785.1. NCBI lineage: Eukaryota > Metazoa > Chordata > Mammalia > Cingulata > Chlamyphoridae > Cabassous > Cabassous unicinctus. Next base: position 8,092 of record JAQZBX010004432.1, on the reverse strand, counting down.
GTTCTTTTGTTTGAACTGTTTTTTTTTGTTTTGTTTTTTTAAGAAACACTCATTTCATGATTCAGAACTCTAAGCTTTTAACCTAATAAATTTCCATTTTAAAAGCCAACCCATTTCTGGTATATTGCTCCCAGTGGTTTTTAACAAAATAAGACAGATAATAAATGGAATAAAATGTGGAGAAAATATAACAATTTGCTTACTATGTGCTGAGTGCTTTACATATGTTTTACCTTCGAATAGGATTATCATCCCATCTCAAAAAGGAGGACAGTGAAGCTTGCCTAAGACTACATATCTGCTAAGGGATAGAGTACTTTGGAACATGGGTCTGCCTAGCTCTAGTCTACTAGTACTGCCTGCAATGCTTTTATACATTGAAGTATCCAGGGCCAAATCTCAGCTCTTTCTACTTCCTGTCACTTACAGAAACACCAATTCACTTCCTTTCCAAGTAAATGCATACAAATGAGCAGGAGAAGGAGGCTGTCTTAGTTTGCCAGGGCTACTATGATTAATACCACACAATGGGCTGACTTTAAAAAGAATTTGTCTACGGGTTGGAGGCTACAAATCCAAAATCAAGATGTTGGCAACGCCCTTGGTCTTCTGTGTCTTTCTCGACTTCTGGCTGCTACGTCTTCTGGTTTCTCTGACTGTGTCCAAATTTCCTCTCTTTATAAGACCTCCAGTAACACGGATTGAGACTCATGCTGCTTCAGTTTGAACACACCTAAATAGGATCTTTGAAGAGCGTGTTCACAAAGGAGTCCTCACCTTAACTGATCATAACATCTTCAAAGGTCCTATGTACAAATGGGCTCACACCTACAGGAATGTGGATTAAGATGTGAACATGGCTTTTGTGGGGGACATGACTCCATCCCCAACAGAGGCCTTAGAGAAAACGAGTAGAAAAGGAGAAGAGAACTCTTGATTGTACTTTGCCTTAATTCAGAAGTTTCTCTGGATAACCAAATTTGTTGGAGAGCATCCCTAACCATTGCTGTTGGCCCCTTTCTCAAAAGACTGTCTCCCAAATCTAGTGGGGAAAGGACATGGGGCTACTTCTAGGGGTCAGGGTTCATGGGCCCAAATGACCTTCAGAGAAGGAGCTTGCACACTGAGGAAACAACAGTTTTCTTGCTTTTGATTGGTTCTTTTGTTTGAACTGGGTTTTTTGTTTTGTTTTGTTTTGTTTTTTTAAGAAACACTCATTTCATGATTCAGATCCTTTTCAAGAAAGCACACATTGAGGCAGGACATTAGATTCTGTAGAGGGGAATTCAGTATAAGGAGGGGAGGCCTAGTGGTGTCATTTGGGGATATTTGTGAGTCTTACTTATAGAATAGACATGAACAGGGACCTTCTAAAAAGCTGGGAGCACACAGTGCTTATTGAATCCCCTCAGGATGCACAATATTGTAATTTGTGTTTTATGGTGAGCTCAAAGAACAGTCGACAAAGAATCAGAAATGAATGCCGTTAGACATTTATATGACACACACCTCTTAAGAAAAAAAAAACATTCTTGCCAAATTTACCTTTGCTTTTAAATATGGAAGTGAAGAATGAAAAGCCACACCCATTTTTCTATTCCTTCTCTTATGATATCACTCTGGCATCTGTTTTCAGAAGGAAGCTTAGAATATGATCTGTTTATACTAATTGCTCCAAGGGTCTTAGAAAGATTATCTCAAATTCAATTAATATTTTGTGATAAATAGTGCTTGTTATAAACAATTCTTTGGAAGGTAAAAATATTTTCTGTAATAAATTTCTGCAAAGCATAAGAATGGATTAACTGGTCAACTATAGTTGAAAATTTTTCATTTTTTATTTGATACGTGCCTATCACTACCTGATGCTAGGGAAGTCAGCGGCACACCTAGCAGTCACCTCCCAGCCTCACCTACCCTTGCCTCCGTTACTATTGTGTGCAGCTCTTTGAGGAGGTTTCCATTCAACAGCTGCGGCCTGGGTGAAATGTCAGGTCTAGTGAAGAGGCCTGACCAAATCTTAAACCCCAAACCAGCAACCTGAAGCCCCCGCGGCTTATCGGGTTATTCACAGTGGTAAAGCCCCCTAACCCTGGGTTGTATAAATAATCTCCCCTTACCTCTTGTCTCCCCCATCCTCAGGCAGCACAGATTTGTCTCTCCTCTCCAAAACAAAGTGGGGCGTGGGGAGCTTCCATCCACCCACCCTGAGCCCAGCAGTCAACTGCCCAGGGAGACTGGCCACGAGAGGATCTCTGCTGGACTCTCTGTGCTGTGTAAGTAATAAAGCGATCATTTGTTGAAAGTTTCTGTGGTGCCTGAAACTCCCAGGAAGCACCACGTAGCACCCACTCCACACTTGACATAAGAGTTTCTCTTTCCACAAAATGAGACAGTCTAATAACATCATTCAGTATTATTGTTCTCTGCATAACACTTTTTCACTGACTATTCCAAAGCTTGGTAAGCTGTTGGATAACAAAAGGGAAAATATCACACCACAGGCAATGTTTGCCCATTCAGCTGGCAGAACAAGAAAATGGAACCCAGAGCTAGAATCCTCTAGCGTTACTCAATCAAGGCGAGTTATGTATCATCTTCAGCCCAGGAGGTCCCTTGGGGCATGTAGTATTGATTTAGGAATTTACTGACATGAATGACTGTTGCAACTGTATTCTTTGATATTGCTTCTTAATATATGAGAAATTGCTTCTCTGTATGCTGTTGTGGGGCTGAATAAGAAATTAAATCTGGCTATTTAATAAATATGAAATGTAAACACCAAACTCTTTTCCTAATTACTAACTTTGAGTCATAAAAGTTCACTCCATGGGGTGCAGGATTGCATGATGTATTGTTCACATCAAAGCCCAGATTCACCTCAACATGGCTGCATCCCACAAGACCTGATTCCAATCTTTCAGTGAGTGGAATTGGGAGAACCTAGGTATCCTTCTTGGTTCACCTCAAGCTTCTCAAAGCCAGGAGATTGGGCAGGGACCGTAGGGGCAGGAGAGGGACTAAAATCATGTGACTGAGAGGGGATTTGTGGTGGGAGTTGGAGCTAGAGCTATTCATTATCTGAGCAGAAGAGAAGTCTGGGACAAGTGTAAAGAAAAAAAAAGCAATATCTACGCAGCCTGAAGGATGGCAACATGCAAACTTGTTTCATCATTTGCAAATCTTGGCTCTGTTCCATTTCATATTTCTGTATAATACTCAATATTAAAAGTGAGGGTCAAACATTAATACATAGCGTTATTTATCTGTTTGCTAAACTCATTTGGTACTCGACATAGCAGATAGTATGCGGACTTTGGAGTCAAACTGCCTGGGTTCTAACCCAGGCTCCACCATCTAAGTTGCTTAACTTCCCTTGGCTTCAGTTTCCTCATCTTTTAAAATATCTCCCTTGTAAGATTACAGTGAAGAAAAATAAGATGTGGATACATGTCTTAGTTTTCCAGTGCTGCTATATCAAAGTACCACAGACTGGATGGCTTAAACAACAGGAATTAATAAATTCCTCACAGTTGTGGAGGCTAGAAGACCAAAATCAAGGTGTTATGCTTCCTCTGATTCTGTAAAATTTTGGTAGTGGCTTGCCAGTGATCCATAATTCAATTTCTGCCTCCATTACATGGCCATTTTTCTCCCCATCTGTCTCCTGCTGTGTCCAAATTTCTTCTACTTACAAGAACTACAGCCATACTGGATTAAGACCCACCCTCATTAAGTTTGACCTCACCTTCACTAATGACCTCTTCAAAGATCCTGTTGACAAATGGATTCATATGCATAGGACTAGGGATTAGCACTTGAACATGTCTTATAGGGGACATTATTCAACCCTTAATAATTCCTAATATATGATGCATATGTATGTATGTAATATATTAATATGTAATATGTATAAATCCTATGTATTCCCCTAGAACACAGTCTGGCAGGTATCTAAACCAATAATGTTAGGTAGAATTATCAAATTCACTGTGGCCTTATAGTTTCTATTTAACTTCTCACTTCTGTAGGACTGTCTGCCCAACTATTTGCAAGCTTCTTGCGGGTGGGGAAGCAATATTATATTTTGTGGAGGATAAATGTTTTTTGTTGCCATCTATTGGGGGTCTGCCCCTCCCCCATTCTCAGGCCATATGATTTGGTGACAGGTGAACCAAGTGTTGCAATTCACTGTTGCATTCCTCTTGCTTGCTACGGGAAGGGTATGTGATCCCAGCTTGGACCCACAAGTTCTCCTCTGAAAAAGGCTCTCCCGATGCCTCATGTGGCTGGCTTTAAGACAATGTAAACCAGGAGCCATCTTTGCCCACTTTGGAGAGAGTCTGCCTGCGAATGGAGACAACACTGAAGAGCTTAGAGCCAATACATGGAGAGAGATGGTCCCTGATGACAGTGTTTTGAGTTCTGGAATTCAGGTTCCCAGAACATTTTGAGATCTCACCTCAAGTGAATGATCTCTGAATTTCCTGATGAAATAGATTCAGTCTTTGGTTTAAATAAGTTTGTATTGGATTTGCAACCAAATTATACTAATATACATTTTCTTCAAATCAACTTGATCTATATGACCCTCTTTAATACTGTTGACCTTATATCAAGCCCTATACATAGAAGGCAACTAATATATATTTATTGAATACGTGAATGAATGAAAAAATTTAAAAACTCTTAAAACTCATTAATTTAATCTCTTGCACATTATCATATCATCCTAGGCAATTCAAGTTCATTTTATGTGTGTCTTGATGGGAACAAATCCTTTTGTAAAGAACCGTGTGGTGTAGCCCTGAGGGTCTTGTTGGGTGAAGATGATTGCTAAGAAAACTTGAGAGATCAGAGATGTAGAGTGGAAAGACCTGAGTTCTTTTCAACCTAACTACCTCCGTGGCAATTAAACTCCTTGAGCACCACTCCTCAAATACAAGGTGGGGAAAAAAATACCTGACAGGGCTGTTGTTAGGCTCAAAGAAACTCATTTATGTGAGAGCTAAGAAGGATATGAATGATAATTATTGATTTTTTTTTTCAGATATCCCAATTTTAGTTGGTGATGGTTACACAGCTGCCACATCATGAACCTAAATGTGTTTTAAAATTGTTTTTCTGGTCCAATGCAAAACGGGAGGCACATTTCAGAAGAATATATGTAAACATATAGGATCATATCTGGGTCTGGGTGTGACCTTTGGCTGACTCAGTGTCCTTGCTTGTAAAAGGAATAGTTCCACTGTCACATTATCTCCAGGCTTCCTTCAGTTTTGCCGTCTCAGAGTTACACAGGGCAGATGAGATGCTGTGCTTAAAATTTTTTTTTTTAATATGCCTTTTGGCCATCCTGTCCCTGCACTTCAGTACCTTGAGCTGCTGCTCTCTCCTTGGGGTATTTTTGGCGGGCGTATTGAGAAGCACCTGCTCCCGGGCTCGCCTAGAATCTTGCTCCAATCCCCTCATTTTAAGAGTATGGGTGCTTGGCAGACTCCTTGCTATTCCCTCATGCGCTTTAGGGGATCCTTTTTCAATCCCCCGAGGAGTATCTCCCAGGTCCCGTTACAATTCCCCAGAGCTCCACGTGTGTGCGGAAGGGAGCGAGCAAGGGAGAGTCCAGGTGAGGGGAAGAAGCTCCTGGGCTCCAGTTACCGCCGCGCACGGCCCCCGCCCGGAGCAGACGAGTGCGCGGTGCAGCCGGGGTGTGCCGCGGCCCCTTTAAGAGCCGGGCCCAGGCCGGCCCGGGGGCCGCGGGAGTCGGGAGTGCGGCGCGCCGCGGAGGAGTTGGGATCCGGCGCAAAAGTTTCCTCCCAACTCTGGCCCCGCGCGCCGTGCTGCCGCCGCCCACTCCAGCCCCGGGCCTGTAGCCGGCCTCGCCGCGGCCGCCAGGGCCAGGGCCGGGCCGCAGTTTCTCTGGCGGGCGCGGAGCGGGAGCAGGAGGGGGCCACGGAGCCGGCGCGTCCCGGGCCTCCGGCCACCTGGAGGTAGTCCTTCCCGCAGCCGCGGCGCTCCCCATTCCCGCCCGCCGATCCTGCAGGCGCTGCCGCGAGCCTCCGGCCCTCAGTGGGCATCGGGGGAGGCGCCCGCGCCGGGGCCCTCCTGAGACTGGGCACTGCGCCCGCGGGGCCAAGCACCTGTTCGGCTGGGCCCGGCGTGGTCGGTCGCCGGGGGCCAGGATGAAAGTGACCGTGTGCTTCGGCAGGACGGGCATCGTGGTGCCCTGCAAGGAGGGCCAGCTGCACGTCCGGGAGCTCACGCAGCAGGCGCTGCAGCGGTACCTGAAGACCCGGGAGAAGGTGAGCGAGGCACGGGGGGCGAGGAGTGGGCGCGGCTGCTGGCTACCCGCGAGCGCCTCGCGGCCACGCACCTGCCAGGTGCCCGGACGCCTAGGTGGCGACTCTCAGGGCACTCAGAGCACCCAGGCCGCTTTATCGGTCACACCTATGGCCACAGCGTTGGCGTGTTGTTAACATAGTGCCGTGGGTATCTTTGGGCGGCGTTTGTGGATCAGGGCCTTGCTTCTTAAGAGGTGGTGGGTGGCCCAGCAGCATTGGAATAGCCTGGGGGCTCAGTCCCGCTCCACTGACTCTCAATCTAACAAGAGCCCCAGGTGATTGTAATAGCCACTGAATTTTGAGAAGCATTGGTTTAGAAATTGAGGGGATGTCTTAAAAGGTGCTGCTCACCTTTAGAGTGATTTCTGACCCGTTAAGACCCGCCCACTTCTCCGTGCAGTTAGAAAGTTCTTTGGTGCAAGTAACAGATTCTCAGAAGTTATAACCGGTAGGGTGCTTGGAGTTTCTTTCTACTGAAAGCTGTCTTCTTTCAGTGATTTGGGCACAAACACTGGTGCGAGGATGCTTTTTGCTTACACCAGCCAGTCTACGTTTTAAATGTTTTCAGTTTAATGCCACATACTTTGGGCATTTACATCTATGTGTGTGGGCTCTGTCAGGTCTTGGGTGACCACTGACATGAGGAAGACTGTCCCCAGCCCTGTCCCTGAAGTCACGAACAAGTAAAAACTAAGTGTGCAAGGCATGTTCAGAAAACTTAGCTGGACACCAGAACTCCCATCAGGTGTTTGGAAATCATATCCGGCCTCTGTGTCTTCCTCAATGGAACCTTGAAAAGAAGGTATTGAAGAGCATGTTCTTATTTTATCAGTCCCCAAATTGAACATCTTGTAAGCTCCAAATCCTCCGCAAACAGGACAAGTTACAAACTCTTAAGAGGCCAGTGGTTCTCTTAATATCTCTTCTTATGCTGTGGGAACTATAGAAGTAGTGTGACCCTTCTATTGATGGAGAGATGTAATTTGATTTCTTCTGATGTCATATAGGTTATCCAAGGTATAACTTTTTGTTCCAAGTATGTACTTTAGGCATTTAGGAAAATGCCTACACTTCATTTGTTTTTGTTAAGAGTTGTTATATAGAAAAAAATTCTGCTCAGGAGAGGTACATGTTTATGCTGCCTTGAACAGTCAAGAGTTGGAATGGAGTATAGTGAAAGGTCTGTTAACTTTGAAATATAATCCGTAAAGCTGACTCTACTGATGGGATTGAGGTAGAAGAGGGGAGAAAAATCAAGATGGTCTATAAAGCTTTATGAATATCTACCCTGTTGTTTCCTGCCACTGTAACAATAGTGTGTGATGTTTATATTTTGTAATTCAGTTAAAAAGTTAGATTTACACAACCCATTGTCTTTGAAATCATTTCACTCACTTCTGAAAGTAAACTAAGTGAATGCTACTGTAGATAAATTATTAAAGTAGATCTCATCGAAGGACTGTTAGTGAGATATGAAGAATTTATTTAACTCATTTTAAAAAATACACCCAAATCTTGTAGCTCTAGAAATTTAGCACACTGAGCTGTGCAAGTAATGTAGGTGTACTACACGTACATGAGATACAGGGAACTGACTAGATTATATTTAATGCATTGTAATGTGATCTTAAAAGGTGTTATACTGGGACTAGAAGTATAATTTATATCACAGAATCCATAATGTAATTGCATTGATCAGTTTACTGTTATTACCAGACATTAATTTTTCTGTTTATATTTATAAGTGAATG